>BLSH010042062.1:3481371-3495456 GCA_018402905.1 Glandirana rugosa | reverse complement strand
TATAATAAGGCCTATAATAAGGTTTACCTGTAGGTTCCCTGCATATCTCCTAAACGTACACAGTTTAGGAGATATACGGTGTACTGTGATGTGCCCATGTCATCGGGAACATGCGCAATGAAGAAATGGCCTCAGTGCCATTCCTTCACTGACAGTGTGCCCCATTTGGCGGCTCCCATGTGCATGCAAATCACAGAGCCGGAGTCCCTGACCCCAGAAGGAAGAGGGGCAGAAGATGGGCTCTTCCTACTGCGGGGACAGCGTGGGCTTCCAATGCAGGTAAGTGTCACATAATAGGCTAGTATGCGATGCATACTAGCCTATTATGCTTTTACATTGCAGGGTAATTAAGTGCAATGAAGAGGAAGTAAAATCCATCAGGGTTTACTTCCACTTTAAGGCCACTTTCACACTGGGGCAGTAGCGGTAAAGTGTTTTAGCAGCGCTTTACTACGGTTATAGCGGCGCTTTGGCGCCACTATTCGGGAGGTAGCGGGGTGCTTTTAACTGCCCCAAAGAGGTTAAAATCGCCCGCACATGGCACTCCTGAAGCAGTGTTTGGCTGCTTCCAAAGCGCTGCCCATTCATTTCAATGGCAGGGGCGGTGGAGGAGCGGTGTATACATTACTCCCCCACCGTCCCAAAGATGCGACTTACAGGACTTTTTTTCTCATCCTGCAAGCGCACCACCCCAGTGTGAGAGCGCCCGGGCATTCACACTGGGGTGGATTGGGAGGAGATTTTCAGGCGCTTTACAGGCGCTGTTATTAGCACTAAAGTGCCTGAAAAACACCCCAGTGGGAAAGTGACCTAAACAATGATTCACACACAGCAGTGACAGCATGCCTTACCTTTAAGCCTGGTGGCAGAAGAATGGACACGGTACAGGGTCAGGGTCCAACCTCAGGAAGTGGCAGGTGCAGTGCAGGTGGATGACAGACAGTTCCTCTCCTCACAGTCACAGGCAGGCCGCAGGGCAGCTGCAGCTCTCTCTTCTTCAGATGTGCTCCACTCTAGTAGTCCCTTCCCTTAGCCTCTCTGACCACACTGAAGATGGAGAAGGTGGGTGGAACGGGTCAATGCCACACTGAGCTGACAGGAAGCAGAAGATGGACTCTGTGGATGACCTCCTCTCCTCACACTGGCGGGCAAGCAGGCAGGCAGCTCTGTTCCTCATGTGCTCCCAGTCCCAGTCTCCCACCACTGGCCTTCCAGTTCCAGAGCCTCCCCCAGAGTTCAGCAGCTTCCACCCCACGCTGCAGAAGATGGAAGAGGTGGGTGGAGCACTGGAGCTATTTGAGCTGGGCGCGCTGCGGAAGATGGTTCCTCCTCCGCTCTGCATGTTGGCCTGGGGCGGTTTCGGCCGCTGCTGACGTCACTGGTTGCTAGACGCCGAGCGGCAGACGAGTCTAGCAACCAGTGCAGGCCAGCGCACATGACAGGAGCGGGGGGGGGGACAGGACACACACAGTACAGTAGTAGCAAGATAGGGGTTGGGGCTGGTGGCGCCGCTACTCTGCTGTCACTGTGCCATTGAGTCTGTGATGTTTGTGTATGGATGGCGGTACCTACTACCTGTGACAGACAGAGACAGTGACAGGCAGTGCCACAGCTTTTTCGGCGCCCCCTCTCTGCAGCATATTGCGGCGCCTGGGTGCGGTGCACCCCGTGCACCCGCTTCGGATCGGCCCTGACTTTAGTTCTACTTTACCGTTTAATAAAAAGAGATAATATTCTTTTTTCTTCATTGCAGAGTTCAAAAACAGCTAGTACTGGAAATTCAGAACCTTTGTTATAGTATTCTATTGCAATAACTTCAGATAAAATTAGCATGAAAGCAGATATTGTTTTTAATAACAATAACTTAATTTCTTTTCAAGGCTGGCATTTGTGTTTGTAATATATTGAGTTTAGCTTTGCAGCATGCATCTGCTTTAGCAGAACGTGCGCACATAGATAATATACTAAGGAAGTTGAAGCTAGACACCAGCCAAACGCCAAAATATACCACCGAAAAACATACATTATGTGAACTGTTTTACCTGTGAAGGGATTTGTTCAGCTAGGCCTATGATCCAGGCATCCCTGCCAGACAGCACAGCCAAGTCTTGGGCCCTTCAGACCATTCAGCTCTATCACTTGAGTCCAGGGCCCAGCCTGTGATTGGATAATGAATGAGCTGCAAAACTTTACTGAACACACCCCTGTACACTACCTTCCTGTCAGATGGGTGATGGTGGTACACATAGATCCCAACTGTCCCTGATTTCGAGGAACTGTCCCTAATTTGGAACAATGTCTCTCTGTCCCTCTTTCCTCCTCATTTGTCCCTCATTTTGGTCTGATATCTATAGTTGTATATAAAATGCACTATTTATCTTTGAAAAAAATGCTCCCCAAACCTTTCACCCAATTTCTTTCTAAATTGCTGCATTTGTAAATGGCAGAAGCCAGTGGTAAGAAAAAAGCACTGGTGGGTTTAAATAATCTTTTTTGTTGTATAATTCTCATTTAAGGGGGGCGTGGCAGGTGGTGTGTCCTATGCCTACATACTTTTGCTAATAGGTGTCCCTCGTTCCCATCTCATAAAGTTGGGAGGCATGGTGGTACAGTGTGCAATGTAATAGAGCCCTGGCTGGCTTGTAGTGCCCTTTCTCCTTTTACTAATGCTACCTTTATGTAAACCTACAGTCGTGGCCAAAAATATTGGCACCTTTGCATTTCTGTCAGATAATACACCACTTCACCCATAAAATTGTTGCAATTACAAATGTTTATGCATTCTCATGTTTATTTCTTTTGTTTGTATTGGTATGACACAAAAAAGTGGAAAAACAAGAAGCCAAAGCTGACACATTCTACCCAAAGCTCCAAAAATGGACTGGACAAAATTATTGGCACCGTCTCAATTTAATATTTGGTAGCACACCCCTTGGAAAAAAATAACTGAAATCAATCGCTTCCTGTAACCATCAATGGGTTTCTTACACTTCTGTACTGGCTTTTTATACCACTCTTCTTTCGTCAACTGCTCCAGGTCTCTCAGATTGGAAGGGTTCCTTTTCCCAACTGCTGTTTTGAGATCTCTCCACAGGTGCTCTATGGGATTTAGATCTGGACTCATTGCTGACCAGTTCAGTACTCTCCAGCACTTTGTCTTAAACCATTTCTGGGTGCTTTTTGACATGAGCTTTGGGTCATTGTCCTGCTGTAAGACCCATGGATTCTGACGCAGACCCAACTTTCTGACACTGGGCTCTACATTGCACCCCCAAATTCTTTGGTAATCTTCAGATTTCATGATGCCCTGCACATGGTCAAGACATCCAGTGCTTGAAGCAGCAAAGCAACCCCAAGACATCAGTGGACCTTCACCGTGTCTGAATGTAGGAACTGTAATCTTTTCTTTAAAGGCCTCATTTCTTTTTCTGAAAACAGTAGCATGATGGGCTTGACCAAAAATCTGTAATTTTGTTTTGTCTGTCCACAGCAAAAGGATTTTGGCTTCCTCAGGTAAGTTTTGGAAAACTCTTTGATAATTCTTTCTCTTTTTTCCACATCCAGAGAGATTAGCTACAGTGACATGGGCTTTAAAACTTCTTGAACATGTTGTGCACAGTGGAGACAGGAACATTAAGATCTCTGGAGATGGACTTGTAATCTTGAGATTGTCCATGCTTTTCCACAATTTTTGTTCTCAAATCCTCAGACGATTCTTTGCTGCTCTTTCTCCTCTCAATGCTCGGTGTAGCACACAGAGACATGCAACAGAAAAGTTGAGTCAAATTTTCACCATTTTAACTGGTTGCCGGTGTGATTTCTATATTGTCAAAAACTGTTAATTGATACAGGTGAGTTTAATTACAAATTAAAGGAGCATCAAAAACTTGGAATACAATTATTTCTTACAATTTTGAGAAGGTGCCAATAATTTTGTCCAGTCCATTTCTGGAGTTTTGCGTGGAATGTGTCAGATTCAGCTTTTTGTTTCTCCACTTTTTTGTGTCATACCAATACAAACGAAAGAATTAAACATGAGAATGCCTGAACATTTGTAGTTGCAAAACAATTTTGGGCGAAGTGGTGCATTATCTGACAGAAATGCCAATATTTTTGGTCATGACTGTATATGCAATAATTTTTTATGATTTTTTTTTACTATATGAAATTATTTGTATTGCTCCCTGGGGCTAATGCTCAATTCCTTAATGAATAAAAATAAGACAAAAATACACAGTTTGAAGGGTACAAAGAGGAGACATACAGTAGGTTATCCTCAAATATAGAAATGTAATTGAAAATATATTAGAACGTGTAAAAAAGGTTAACACAGGTAAAGGATTAGTTCACTTTTAGGAACATGTTACATGTTAGACCAATGTTTAGGGTTAAACATGTAACCTGTTTCCATTCTCTGCCTCTAGTGACAGCAAGCAGGGGATCTTTACACCCAACCCCCTATCACAGCGTTCTGTGAATAGGAAACTACAAGTACTGACAGCCTTTGCGGCTGTTGCCTTGTGGTTCTCAATAAACTACCACAGCGCTGTTGAGTGCTGTAGTAGTTCACTGTCTCTTCCGAGCTACGAGCAGACAGATACGCTGACAAGTCTGAAGGAGTCCTGCATGGCACCCACAATCTACTGATGGTGCTTTACAAGCTCCAATAAAAAAAAAAATAAATAAACGCACATTTTCTAAGGTGTGCATTTATCATTTTTTGTTTAAAAGTGAACTTATCCTTTAAAACTACAGGAAGAGTCACTTTTCTAGTACAGCCCTTTCCTCCTGACACATCATAGCCCTGTCCTCTTCTGTGAGTTTTTAAAAAGACTTCCTGTGCAGACTCAGCTCCTCCACTCCCCTCCCCACATAACTTTTATGTAACAACCAGGAGAGGGGTAAAGAGGAGTACTATAAAGTAGTCTTTCTCAAACTTCTTACCCCAGAGGAACCCTTAAATAATGTTTAGGTGCTGGGGAAGCCCTGCTAAAACCATTTCATTAGGAGTAAGTGAAAATATGCCTCATACATTGGTGGTCAGTGGAAGATATGCAACTCCTTATAGTTTTCATCAGAATGCTACCCTTTGAGACATATACTATTATTATTGGTGTCATTTCACTGGTTGGGTTGTGAAACAATGCAGGCACCACTGAGCTCAAGGAACCCTTAGCAACCTTTGTAGAAACCCTGGTTGAGAATGGCTGCTATAGAATGTCACTTGAGTGACAGCTCTGAGTCTGCTGGAGCTGCCGACATAACATTCAATATGGTGGCGCCCAGCAACAGTCTCTGCACTTTTCGATATCCACATAAGGTAGGTTTTTACAGCTAAATAGCATGCACAAAATATGTAAATGTTGAGATATTCTTAAGGGAAAGATTTTGTTAAAATAAATAGTTTTATGCTGGGGGCAGGGTTGCCAACTGTCAGTAAATTTACAAACAGTTTGTAAAATCCGTAATTTTTGCATCTGTCCATGAATGTCCGTTACAGATATCTGCATATCCATAATGGACATTTACAGTTTTACAAACTGTTCGTAAATTTACTGACAGTTGGCAACCCTAAATGGTCAGTATCCCTCTTCGGTCATAGATAAAAATTACAAAAGTGTCAATTTGGAGCCAAATATTCAGCAGGGGTCCAGTGCGTCCCCATTCACCGTTTTAGGTCCAATTTCAGCCGGAATTTTTGGCTGAATTTGGACCTGAAACGGACCAGAAGACACACAGGACCCCTGTGCAAATCACACCAGAACCGCCCCGAAGATGTGTGAACCGGCTCCATAGAGAGCCAGTCACAATCTCCTGACATGCGATTTGGACGTGGGGAAACCCTCATCCAATTCGCACTAGTGTGAACCCAGCCTTAAGAGTTTCAGACGCACACAAAGCTTGGACCTTGAAGAAGGGGACATACCCTGAAAGCTTGTCCTGAAAAATGGTATGTTAGTGCAAATAAAAACAGTATCGTGGACAGTATCACACAAAACAATAGTAAATAGGTTACTTATATTATCATTTGTATTCATGAACATTTATATCAGTATACATATTGGTAGTATGAGCACAGAGAAATAATGATTATAGAAAATCTAACGCTAACATTACAACAGATTTAGTTATATAGTATACATTCATCTTACAACTGTTGGGCATTCGTGAAAGTTATCCGTTAAGCTGCTTGTTATGCATGTCTTATAGACATGTCTTATAAAGCACACAATCAGCTTCCAATTCAGATGTTATGATAAGAGTTTCCAGACGCTGTACTGTGTATAGATGAATGCAGAAAAAAATCATTAGTAATCAATAGTCTCTATCTGATTCATCCCTGCTTGGTAGCAGAAGCAGTGTCCTTTTAGAAGAATCTTCATGAAAGTCTGTTTGAGCTTAGGATTTCCAATGGCAAGCACAAGGGAGTGTAGGGAAGGGTAAGCACCAATGATCATAGTGCAAAAACTGGCCCACATTCCTTTACCTAATATTCCAGATACATAAAGATTAAATGATAATGTGTAAAGGGAGAAGAAAACGAAGAAGGCACCCATCATTTGAACAGCTCTATAATGGGCATGTAATGATGGCTCTCTGAAGCCAGTTCTCTCTTGCCCTTTAACCTTGCGCATGTGCCTGAAAAGAGAGCCCACAACCAGCCCAGATGAAACACAAAACAGGAGAAATGGAGGAACAGTACTCACAGCTGAAGTAGTAGAGAAGGTTGCAAAGTCTGAGCCACCTAAAATAAATGGTGACGACCTATTATCTTTGTCAAATTTGTCCACGTTGAAAACATTGTTGAGACTAGTGTAAGTATAAGGGTTGCTAAATAGCGCTGAGATTCCAGCGCTAGCTAAGATGAAATAAGGTACACATCTGTCAAAATGGGTTTTCAAAAAGACAAAAATACTTTGCTGAATATTGACTATTCTTACACAGTAGAATGTGGAAAGTAAAGCAGTCAGCCATATGTTGATGTTATGGAAAAACAGCCATACATATTGTAGATTCTTTATGCCGCTTTGTGAGTTAACAGCATCTGAAAATAAGTACGACAACACGTACAAACCTAAAACCAGATACTGAAAACCAAAGCGAGACAAACTAAGGCAAGTAAGGATTATGTTGCCAGAGCCAAGTTTTTTCCGGGTCACCAGGTCTAGTAGGAATACAATCACAATGTAACCATTCACTAAGGTTCCAATGACAGTCTCCAGCATCAAGAAAGTCAATGACAAAACCTCATATGGCGACAGTCCTGTAGTAGACGACGATTGTGATTCTCCTTGGTGTGTTTGATTGTCTGCCTTAAACATTTTAACTCCTTTTAGGTTTCTCGCTTTTTATCTTGGATATGACTGTCTCTCTTGTTTGGTTTGCAGTGCTCTTCGCATCTGACTCCTGCCCTGGTGTATGTTCCTCTTTTATGTCCGAAGGAAAGGATTATGTTGGATTTAATGTGTTGTGCTGTCAGTATATTGAATGCAAATGAAAAGAACATTTACTCATGAGGTACCCATATTGTTGACTCTTTGCATATGTCATTTGCTATGCGATTCAAAGTTGGCGTGTATACTTTCAGTGTTTAATGCTAATTAACGTACGCATGATTTTGAACACAGGATGTTTCCACTTTTTGGCACACACGCTATGGAAAATGATTTGTTTAGCTACTTTTTTAGAGTTAAATTAATAAAAAATAAAATAATGTTTTAATGCCATCTGGTGGACATTGAAAGGTCTCCTGAAAAACAGTTGATTAAGGGGTACTGAGATGAAAAAGAAAATAGAGCTGCGATGCAGAAGGTGAACACTGCTTTGTAATATGGGGTACTAAATAAACAAACGGGTCTAGCTGCATGTCATTATTATTATTATACAGGATTTATATAGTGCCAACAGTTTGAGCAGCACTTTACAAAATTAAGGCAGACATTACAGTTACAATACAATTTGGTACAAGAGGAATTAAATGGCCCTGATTGTTAAAACTTACATTCTAAGAGGGAGGGTCAAGTGATATAAAAGGTAATAACTGCGGGGGATCAGCTGATGAAAAAAGTAAAAAACAGCGTATTAGTTAGAAGCAGGATAGGCTTGTTTAAAGGGAAGGGGTTTCTGGGATCGTCTAAAGATGGATAGATTAGGATACAGTCGGACAGATTGGGGTACGGAGTTCCAAAGGATGGGAGAAGTTCAAAGGAAATCCTGGAGGCGAGCATGGGAGGAGGTGACAAGGGATCTAGAGAGCAGGTGGGCTTGGGAGGACCGAAGAGGGCGGCTTGGTTGATATTTTGAGACCAGGCTAGTGATGTAGATGGGGGCAGAGTTATGGATGGCTTTGTAAATTATTGTTAGTACTTATAATTTTATTTGTTGCGTGAGTGGAAGCTAGTGGAAGGATTGGCAGAGAGGGGTGGAGGACACTGAACGGTTGGTAAGGTAAATGAGTCTTGCAAAAGCATTCATAATGGAGCGAAGGAGGGATAGCCTATGTAAAAGTAATCCAATGAGGAGGGCATTGCAGTAGTCAAGGCGAGAGATAACCAGGGAGTGAATCAGAAGCTTAGTGATATCAATGGTTAAAGAGGGGCATATTCTGTAGATGGTGTGCAGGTCCCCTGACCAAGAGAGTTGACACATTGCTGTAGAATGAAAGGAAAACCCTGTGATTTTATCATAAGATGGATGTGCTGCTGCCTTCTACCTACATTGTGTCTGTGGACAGTTAGGGGAATGTCTAGTCTGACCATTCTGCAAGGGGCATATTTATAAAGCAGTAAATGTGACATTCACCAATTATTAATCACTTTATAAATATACCCTCCTGAAGGATGAATGATTGTGGTCAGATTTCCCTCACTTTGTTGGGATTTCTTTTTTTGTTTCCAACACAGAAGGTGTACAAAAACATTCCCAGTGGGAAACAGAAAAAAACTTCACCGGGGTTATAACCATTCCATAATCTTCCTAAAGTTAAAATAATACATTTTAGATATACTTCAAAGTGTATATAAACCCAAATTGTTAAATTGTATTAATAGTTTAGCTGGTAAATGCCAAACATAAGTGTACAACGAATCCCTCCTGAATAATAATACACTTCTTAGCCCCAAGGTGTCTTGATTTCAACACAATCCTTATTAAAGGATAGTGGTCTTATAATCAACTAATCCATTAAATATTAAATAATTTACTATAGCAACCTTTGCATAACCCAAAAGGGTTGCTAAATAACATAGATAAAAGAATTAGCAAACAATAAAAAAAAAATGTTCATGAATAGTGCCAATGTAAAGCACTCAAATTACGTATAATAATAAAAATATTAAACAAATAACAGTCCACTAGACTCCATACACCCTCCGTAGAAGTCGGAATGACTTAAAACGCATAAGGAAGTTATGTAATGCATTCCACCAGACCAGGAAATGGAAGAGACTGGATAGCAGTGACACATTGGTCAGGTGACAGTGTATCTTGTGATCGGGGAACAGCTACTACAAATTTGTGGTTAACTACATGTGTTTACCAGTCTTTTATCTAGGAAGTGTGTTTTATGGGGGGCATGCATAATAAAGTGAAGTGACTGTACTACACTATGTGGAGCTTTTTTTTCTTATATGGTGAAGAGTGCCATTAAGCCCTGGAACGTCTGGATAGAACAGCAGCTTTGTGATTCATGATAACCAGTC
Organism: Glandirana rugosa; assembly: GCA_018402905.1. NCBI lineage: Eukaryota > Metazoa > Chordata > Amphibia > Anura > Ranidae > Glandirana > Glandirana rugosa. Next base: position 3,485,755 of record BLSH010042062.1, on the reverse strand, counting down.
ATTATACTTTTGTTGAGTGCATACCCTTATGGGAGTGGGACACACGTGGTGATAACCTCCGGATGCGGTGATTGGAGACTATTGACACCCTGATCTTATTTGTTTAAGGTTTTTATTAATATACGTAATTTGAGTGCTGTACATTGGCACTATTCATTAACAAATTTTTTTTATTGTTTGCTAGTTTACCTGGTAAATATGGTTCTGCAAGTTTTTTTTTATATAGTTCTTAGTAAAGGTTTAGTTATACTTTGGGGCAGTTGCTGTTTGTTTGTACTGTTAGTTTAACCCCTTCCCGCGGTAGGATGTCCATGGACGTCCTGGACTTTGAGGGGTGATATCTGAACGGTGCCAGCAGCTACAGGCACCGTTCAGATATCATTCTTTCCGGCCAGCGATTCCCTACAATATAAGAATGATCATAGTGGCAGTTCAGCCACTTGATCATTATTATAGGCAGCGTGAGGGGAGGGGATGCCCCCCTCCCGCCGCCATTTGGTGCTTCTCCCGTGCCGCCCGTACGATCGGCGGCAGGGAGAAGGAATCCGTTGTCGCCGGATGATTGTCAGGGAGATGACTGATGACCATCTGGTCACCAGTCATCTCTATGACCCTTGTTATGACGTCACGTCCGGGCCGGCTTTAGTAAACAAAGCCGTGATCACAGCTGGAAAGGCTTTGATCGGAATTTTTTTTTCTGATCTCGGTCTTTCCAGCCTGCAGGAGAGATGTGAGGTCATATTGACCCCATATCTTTCCATAAAGAGGACCTGTCACGCACCATTCCTATCACAAGGGATGTTTACATTCCTTGTAGTAGGAATAAAAGAGATTAAAAAAAAAAAATTAAAGAGACAGTGTAAAAATAAAAAAATAAAAGTAAAATAAATAATAATAATAAAAAAAAATTAAAGTCCTCCGTCCCCGCACAGAAGCAAACGCATATGTAAGCCCCGCCCACACATGTAACCGGTGTTCAAACCACATATGTGAGGTATCGTCGCGTGCGTTAGAGTGAGAGCAACAATTCTAGCACTAGACCTCCTCTGTAACTCTAAACATGTAACCTGTCAAAAATTTTAAAGCGTCGCCTATGGAGATTTTTAAGTACCAAAGTTTGGCGCAATTCCAGGAGTGTTCGCAATTTTAAAGCGTGACATGTTGGGTATCAATTTACTCGGTGTAACAGCCTCTTTTACAACATACAAAAAAATTGGGCTAACTTTGCTGTTTTGTATTTTTTTAATTCACTAAACTGTTTCTTTTAAAAAAAAACACGTTTGAAAAATTCCTGCGCAAATATCGTGTGATATAAAAAGTTGCAATGATTACCATTTTATTCCCTAGAGTCTCTGCTAAAAACCATATATAATATTTGGGGGTTCTGAGTAATTTTCTAGCAAAAAAATGATGATTTTTACATGTAGGAGAGGAGTGCCAGAAATAGGATGCATACTAGCCCATTATGCATCTACTTTGCAGGGGAATGTAGAGGAAGTAAACCCAATCTGGGTTTACTTCCTCTTTAAGACAAGAGTCTAGTAGACATCCCGGTATAATAAGGTTTAAAATAGCGAAATCATAAATTATAATATATATGAAAAATTATAATAAATAACTATAAATAATAATCAAAAATCATAATATAATAATAATAAAATGTATTCAATAATGTAAGTCAAAACCACTGAAATTTGCTCAGTTGCAGAATTGTCGCTGTCGTTACTTTCGGTGTCTGATGATAAATTTCATCACAAATCAGTTTCACTCAATTCTGCAAATGATTCTTCTTTACTATCGCTGTTTTCTAGCTGGTCAAAAACACTTTTGATCTAAAGGGATGCTTTTTGGATGACATGGACATTTTCAAGTTTCCAGGCAGAAAGAATGGTATATATAATATAAAAGTACAGGCAGGGCACTGGGCAAAGCACTAGGGACAAAAAGGATGTGAAATGATTTGACACAGTAATGTAATCTTACAGATTACAGTGTACTGTATGTTTGCTGTGTGTTTCACTTTTTTAATTTGCTGCCAGGCTCCACCCCCGTGCGACTCGACGCTCGCAGGGAATGGGGCCCGGCACACAGAGGCATCGGGCGGAAGACACAGTCCGCGGACACAGCGGGGGGGACATCGCTGGATCCAGGGGACAAGATAAGTAACATTGCCTGGATCCAGCTATGCAATCCTGAGTGTGGCTCGGGGTTACCGCTATTTGTAATGGAAATTCACCCCGAGCCACACTCGGGAATGCCGCCAGGGAGGTTAAAAAATATTGTTTTTAAAGAAGCAGTGATTTTAATGATGCTTAAAGTGAAACAATAAAAATGAAAAACTGCTTTCAATATAGTGCATGGGGGTCCCCATAGTCTGCCTGTAAAGTGGCATATCTGTACTGTGTGTAGAACCTTCTGCAGCAAAACTGACATTTATAAAGAAAAAAGTTACGTTTAAATTGATTTTCCCTGCAAGCTTTCTATTGTGTAAACAACAGCTTGGGGGGGGGGGCAGTCTGTATGATAAGGCCACAATTTATTGCACTCAGAACAAGATTAGAGCTTTTTTGGATATATTCTGGTTTCTCTTTGGCAGACTTTGGATGGAAATAACACATTTTTTCGCCACAGTGAGCAAGCCTTATGTGAAGAAGGCACAATATAGTACACTCAGGACAAGATTAAGATTTTTTTTTTAGATTTAGGCTTGCCATACATGATACAATTTTCTCACAGTTTTCTGTACAATTTTCTTTAGATTTACATTTAACTATGTAGTGCAAGGGCCTGCCTAATTGGATAAAATTGAAAGTGTTGTTTGGTTTTGACCTCATATTACATTGTTTGTAGTAAATCGAAAGGAAAATTGTACAAGAGAATTGAACACGTATGGCCAGCCTAAGTCTGGTGTCTCTGTTGCAGACTTTGGATAGAAGTAACAGGTGCGGAAAAATTGGGTTTTGGGTGTTGGTGGTGCCTTCACACCCTAACCCTATAGAGGTACTCTTGATGAAAGCAAGAATTTGCCTTGCTGTGAAAAATATGAAATTTGCACCCCTGTTAAACAGTTGCGGAAAAATTGGGCTTTGGGTGTTGGTGGAACCTTTACCCTGTAACCTTCTAGAGGTACTCTTGATGAAAGCAAGAATTGGCCTTGCTGTAAAAAATGTAAATTTGACACCCCTGTCACACAGTTGAGGAAAAATTGGTCTTTGGGTGTTGGTGGTGCCTTCACCTCATAACCTTCTAGATGTACTCTTGATAAAAGCAAGAATTAGCCTTGCTGTAAAAAAATTAATGTTGATGCCCCTGTCAAACAGTTGCAGAAAAATTGGGCTTTGGGTGTTGGTGGTGCCTTCACACCGTAACCCTATAGAGGTACTCTGGGTGAAAGCAAGAATTGGCCTTGCTGTAAAAAAAATTGAAATTTGATGTCTCGGTCAAACAGTTGCAGAAAAATTGGTCTTTAGGTGTTGGTGGTGCTTTCACCTCATAACCTTCTAGAGGTACTCTTGATGAAAGGAAGAATTGGCCTTGCTGCAAAAAAAAAGGAAAAAAATGAAATTTGAAGTCCCTGTCAAACAGTTGCGGAAAAGTTGGGCTTTGGGGGTTGGTGGTGCCTTCAACCCGTAACCTTCTAGAGGTACTCTTGATGAAAGCAAGAATTGGCCTTGCTGTAAAAAATTTAAATTTGATGCCCGGTCAAAAAGTTGCAGAAAAATTGGTCTTTGGGTGTTGATGGTGCATTCACCCCGTAAACTTATAAAAGTACTCTTGAGCACGAGAATTGGCCTTGCTGTAAAAAATTGAAACTGGATGCACCTGTCAAACACATGTGGAAAATTGGTCCTTGGGTGTTAATTGTGCTCATGAAACCTATACCAAAAAAATCCTTTAACCACTTAACAACCGCTCTATAGACAATTGACGTCTACAGAGCGGTTGCTTAATTCTGGGAGGACGTCTATAGACGTCCTCCCAGAATCGCGCTTCCCGCGCGCCCCCTGGGGCGCGCACACGGGAACATCCGTGACCGTCGGGTCTGGGGGACCCGACTGATCACGGATCGCGGTGAATGGCAAACTGTCCACGTAGGTCAAAGTTAAAAAATGTCGTTCCGGTTAAGAGCACGAGTTCTCATGAAAATATTCAAATGCCCCACTTACGTGGTAGTTGTGGGTTTCTGGTTAAAAAGACGTTGAAAAACTGGCCCGTAGTTTAAATTTAAAAAATGTCGTTCCGGTTAAGAACGAAAGTAGTTCTCATGGAGATCTTCCAATGCCCAACTTCCGTGGTGGTTGGGGGTTTCGGGTTGAAAAGGCGTTGACAAACTGTCCCTGAAGTTTAAAGTAAAAAAAGGAAAAAAAAACGTCGTTCCGGTTAA
>BLSH010042062.1:3433270-3446782 GCA_018402905.1 Glandirana rugosa | reverse complement strand
GCAGAAAGATGGTGGTAGGGAGAGGGGGAGAAACCGACCTTTCAGTTGCAGAGAGCCGCACAGGGCAGTGCTCTGCAATTGCTACCTACCGCCTGTCACGCACCTGATGGTGGAGTCTGTCTTGTGCAGGAAGCAACCACTCTTACGACCCTGGTTCGGGAACCCCTGATAGAGCAGACAGAGGGTTCCAGAGTACAGAGGGGCATGAGGGCTGGACAGGAACACTGATGGTGAGATGGGTCCGCCAGTGGCTCATGCAAACCATAGAGTAGGCTGAAGTCGGCAACTGGCTGGCAAGCGGTACAGAAGGAGCAGGCTGAAGGATCGTCAGGTGCAGGCAGGGTCCTTAAGAGGCAGGCAGCGAGGTACAAGGGGTCAGGCAGAAGAGTCGTTGTGGGCAAGCTGGGGGTCGGTGCAGGCGGAAGTCAATCAAGGTCAAACAAGCCGGGTCACAGGAACAGATCAGGATACAGATTCAAAGACAGGTAGCTCTCCGGAACACACACTAACGCTGTAGAAAGGACAGCACAGGCTGCTGGGTTCCCCAGGCTTAAATAGGCAGTTTGGCGCCATTTACGGCACGTGCATGGGTGCGCGCGAATGCACACGGTCATGTGCAAACGCGCACAGGTGCACGCACCACCACGGAAACGGCAGAGCGGGGCATCAATGTCCCCTAACATTGCCCCCCCCCAAGGGGCAGCCTCCGGATGCCTCGCTGGGCACCAGCTTCCAGGCAGTTTCTCTTAAAGGTTCGGATCAACTCAGCAGCTTGAATATTAGACTCCGGCTCCCAAGAATTTTCCTCGGGACCATAACCTTTCCACTTCACCAAGTACTGGGTTACGTTACCCCTCTTCCGGCAGTCTAGGATGGCTTTGACCTTGAACTTCTCTTCTCCATTTACAAGCACTGGTTCTAGTGGTCCCTTTTTCCGTCCTGGGAAGGGATCTGGAGGGACTGGCTTAAGCAGAGACACATGGAAAACCGGGTGCTCACGTAAGGACGAAGGCAGGACCAGTTCATATGTCACCATATTTACTTTCCTTTTTACTGGGAAAGGCCCAACAAATCTGGGTCCCAACTTCCTTGAGGGACAAGCGAGTTTTAAATTTCTGGTGGCCAACCAGACCAAGTCACCCGGCTTACGTTTCAGCTCTCCCCGTCTTTTCCTGTCAAAAGCTAGTATGGTAAGTTCCGTGGTTCTGGAAAGTGTGTCCTGCAGGAGTTGAGTATTTTCCCAGAAGAAATTTAAAGTTTCCTGTACCGCTGGTACTGTACTTTCTGAAGCCAAGCCAGGTAGAAAGGTTGGGTGGAAGCCGTAATTTGCAGAGAACAGGGACTGTTTGGTGGCCGAGTGGATGGTGTTATTGAAGGCGAATTCGGCCAATGGTAATAAGGAGGCCCAGTCATCCTGAGAGAACGAGAAAAAACACAGCAGATATTGTTCCAGAGTCTGGTTCGTTCTCTCAGTTTGGCCATTCGTCTGGGGATGGTAGGCTGAGGACAGCGACAATTCAATTTCCAGTGCTGAACACAGGGCCCTCCATAATCTGGAGGTAAACTGAACCCCACGATCAGACACAATACTAAGGGGTAACCCATGGAGTCTGACAATTTCCCGGATGAAGATTTCCGCTGTCTCGGCAGCCGTAGGTGTACCCTTCATGGGTAAAAAATGGGCCATCTAGGTCATGCGATCCACAACCACAAAGATGGTAGTAAAGCCCTTGGACAGGGGTAGTTCCACGATAAAGTCCATAGCAATCCTGGTCGATGGACACTCAGGTACAGGGAGTGGATTCAAAAGACCCCAAGCCTTGGCTTTGTCTGTTTTGTTTTGTATGCAAGTAGCACACGTGCTCACATATTTCCGGCAGTCTTCTTCTGCCAACGGCCACCAGAACGAACGTGAGAGCAGCTCCAAGGTTTTGCGAGCTCCGAAGTGCCCTGCCAACTTGTGGTCATGGCATAGTTCCAAAACAGCAGGGCGTTGCTCTGCCGGAATGAAGATTCGCTGACCATACCACCATAGCCCGTCCTTCTCAGACAACCTGGGATCCCGGAAACCAGTTGAGCTGGCAAGGGACCATCTAATCTGTGCCAGCAGGTCTTCCTGGGACAATAGGAAGTTCCGTGATGGGAGGATGGTATCTGGAGGAGCACAGTTGCCGGGATCATTGAACATTCTCGAAAGGGCGTCAGGTTTAGCGTTCTTTAAACCAGGTCTGTAAGTTAAGTGAAAAAGAAACCTTGAAAAAAAAAGTGTCCAACGAGCTTGACGGGGTTTCAGCCTTTTGGCTGTTCTCAGATATTCAAGGTTCTTATGGTCCGTATATATCAAGATAGGGTGTGTGGCTCCTTCAAGCAAGTATCGCCATTCTTCGAGTGCTGATTTGATGGCCAGGAGTTCTCTATCCCCTACGTCATAATTCCTCTCGGGAGGTGATAGTTTCCGGGAGAAGAATGCGACAGGGTGGAGCAGAGCCTTCGGACCCTGTCTTTGGGAGAGAACTGCCCCCACAGCGATCTTTGAAGCGTCCACCTCCAGGACGTAGGGCAAGGCCGGGTCAGGATGCTTTAAGTTGGGTGCCGTCCTGAACAGGCCTTTAAGAGTCTGGAAAGCTGTTTCTGCCTCGGTGGTCCACTGAAAGCGAGTGTTTTGTTTCGTGATCTGTGTGATTGGAGCAATGATGGCTGAGAACCCCTTCATAAATTTTCTGTAAAATTTTGCGAAGCCCATGAAACCTTGGACCCCTTTCCTGTCTGTAGGTGTCGGCCAATCAAAAATAGTAGAGACCTTCTGGGGGTCTATTGTGATACTGGTCACAGAAAGAACTAGTCCCAGGAAATGAATGCTGGTTTGCTCAAAAGCGCTCTTCTCCGCTTTGGCATAGAGCCCATGCTGTCGGAGACGGCTCAGGATCTTGATGACATGCACTCTGTGTTCCTCAAGGGAGGAAGAAAAGATCAGGATGTCGTCTAAGTATGTGATCACGAACAGATCTAAGAAGTCTCGGAAGACATCATTCAAAAGTGCTGGAACGTATCAGGGGCATAGCACAGACCGAATGGCATAACCAGATACTCGTAATGCCCGAAGAGAGTACGGAAGGCGGTTTTCCACTCATCACCTTCTCGAATGCGGACTAGGTTGTAGGCACCCCGTAAAACAAGTTTGGAGAATATGATGGCAGATCCCAGTCTTTGGAACAGTTCAGGAACCAAAGGTAGCGGATAGCGGTTCTTGACCGTTATCCGGTTTAATTCCCGGTAGTCTATACAGGGACGTAGAGAATGGTCCTTTTTCTCTACTAAAAATATGCCCGCCCCTCTAGGGGACGTGGAAGGTCGGATGAATCCCTTTTCTAGATTGTCGTCTAGACAGGCCTTGAGGGCCGCCAACTCAAGTTCTTACAGAGGATAGATCCTTCCAAAAGGCACTTCAGCTCCAGGTAGCATCTCAATTGGACAGTCGTAAGGATGGTGAGATGGGAGTTTCTCAGCCCCCTTTTTACTGAATACGTCCAGGTATCCATGGTAGGCAGACGGAACAGTTAGACGGGTTTCAGGATCAAAGTCCATGTCCAGACAGCCCAACATGGGCGCAACTTCCTGTTTTAGGCAATGCTGCCCGCAATATGGGGATCGGAACTTGATAGTCCCGGTGATCCAGTCTATGTCAGGGCTATGTGCCAGGAGCCAGGGCAGGCCCAGAATAATGGTAAACAGGGGGGATGTTATGGCATCCAACAGAAGGAGTTCCGGGTGGCTGTCGACTGTGGTGGCAGGTAGTGGGACGGTCTCGTGAGTCACCCCACCCGACTTAATGGGGGTCAGGCAGATGACGAACTTATGGATCTTTGGCCGAAGGTAAATTTGTTGGGAAGCCGCAAAGTTCTCATCTATAAAGCAGCTACACGCTCCAGAGTCAATTATAGCTGCCACTTGAATAATCTTTCCTGGAAGCTGCAGGGAGAGAGAAAGTACAAGGTGAGAGACTGGGTGAGGGAAACTGGACACATCACTGATGGAGGCTGATACACACTTACCGCGCTTAGCGGGGCAGGATCTCACCATATGTCCGTGTTCCCCGCAGTACAAACACAAGCTCAGTGCAAACCTCCGCGGTCTCTCTTCAGGGGTAAAAGACGGACGTAGGAGCCCTATTTGCATGGGCTCGGAGGTATCCAGAGGAGAGGAGGAGGAGGTTGCAGAGGCAAAGGAAGTTGGTCTAGGGTAGACAGGGACTCGGGGTAACATCCAGGTGGGGCGTGAGGATCCCTGAGCCCTTTTAGCACAGCGCTCGTAGAGACACCGGTCAATCTGGATTGCCAGGTTGATAAGGGCATCCAGCTTTGAAGGTACCCCCACATGGGCCAGCTCATCCTTGAGGGGTTCAGATAGTCCAAGGCGGAACTGATAACAAAATGTGGCGTCGTTCCATGCCGTATAGGCACACCAACGCCTAAACTCCGCTACATAGTCCTCCGCGGAGAGGCGGCCTTGCTGAAGGGCGTGTAGAGCAGCTTCCGTCGTGGCCACCTGGTGGGGGTCTTCATACAACCGAGCCATGGCTTGAAAGAACAGGGCCACGCTAGAGAACTCTGGGGCTCTCTGCCCCCACAGGCAGTGGATCCATGCTTGGGGCTCTTCCTGTAACAAGGAAATGACCAGTCCCACCTTTGTAGCTTCTAGGAAAAAAGTGCAGGGCTGGAGGCCAAAATACAGCTCGCAGGCATTACGGAAGGCCCGGAACTTGCGGCAGTCCCCAGAGAACTTATCCGGTAGGGGGACCTTGGGCTCCGATGGTAGGGCCACAATAGTGCGTCCAGTGGCCTGGGCGCCTCCAGGAGCCGTGGGTGCTGAGAGCTCCTGAACCCGTTCTTCCAGCCAGGTGTAGCCATCTTGGAGCCTTTTAACTGCCTGTGTCAGGCCGGCTAAGTGAACACACAGTTCGTCCATAGCAGAGGGTGCTCCCTGCGCAGACTCAGACATGGCTGTCCATTGCTGTCACGCACCTGATGGTGGAGTCTGTCTTGTGCAGGAAGCAACCCCTCTTACGACCCTGGTTCGGGAACCCCTGATGGAGCAGACAGAGGGTTCCAGAGCACAGAGGGGCACGAGGGCTGCACAGGAACACTGATGGTGAGATGGGTCCGTCAGTGGCTCGTGCAAACCATAGAGTAGTGAGGCAGGCTGAAGTCGGCAACTGCCTGGCAATCGGTACAGAAGGAGCAGGCTGAAGGATCGTCAGGTGCAGGCAGGCAGCAAGGTACAAGGGGTCAGGCAGAAGAGTCATCGTGGGCAAGCTGGGGGTCGGTGCAGGCGGAAGTCAATCAAGGTCAAACAAGCCAGGTCACAGGAACAGATCAGGATACAGATTCAAAGACAGGTAGCTCTCTGGAACACACACTAACCCTGTAGAATGGACAGCACCGGCTGCTGGGTTCCCCAGGCTTAAATAGGCCATTTGACGGCGTTTCCGGTGTGTGCGTGCGAACGCGCACAGAACGCGTGCAAACGCGCACAGGCGAACGCACCACCGCAGAAACGGCAGAGTGGGGCATCAATGTCCCCTAACACTGAGTGTTGTGGTTCACCTGCTCACACTGCCCTCAATCACGTCCATACTACACCCAGAGTCACAGAACAGGCTGGTACTTTGTTTTGTTTTATTAGGGGATTAAACATGGATGGGGATTGGGGATGTTATGGGATGCCCAGAGAATTAGTTGATCATTTACATGGGACCACTATTTACAGCTGGGTATATACACCACTTCTTGTCCTCCAGCACTTCACTTGCTCCAGTTACACTTCTTCCTCCAGCACTTCACTTGCTTCTAAAACTCCAGTTCCTCTCTCCTGCACATTACTTCTTCCAGGCCCAAAAGGACATTTTCTAGGCCTTCAGCCTGACTAGCACATGATGAGGCCTGCTATGCTGTGCACTGTGGCTCATCTGCAGTGCCTCAGAACCACTCATTACAGGTAGGGACAGTTGGTCCCGTGTGTAGATACACTGCTGTGCTAGCCGGCCTGAAGGACTACTACTCCCAGCCCATCTTCTTTCTCCAGGCCCTGTCAGCCACTGCAGCTGCGTTGGCCTTCTTCACTGCCTCAACAACAGTCCCTTACTGACTTCTGCATCCTTTGTAGATTGTATCTCACCCCAATCCCCTCCGACATGCCTCTACAGCTTCCCAGGGTGTGTGCCACTCACCGACCACTGGTGGACTCTTTGCTGAGCTTCTCCAATAGCACTGTCTGTTGCTCTCCTGCTCCCTTGTGCTGCTCCAGGATCTCCCTTTCCTCCTGCACCTGAGCCCAGGCCTCAAGGTCGCCCCCCTTAGACTGGGGGCTCCCTCCTGGGTGAAGCCTCCGCAACCTCATCTACATTCAAACTCTTCCACCCGAACTCTCCTCCCAGATTGGCCTGACCCTAAGTATTTAAGGATGCCTTCCCCCTGTCAATCCAGATTGGGGATTGGTCAGGGCTCCTTAGAATACTCCAGGCGGCTACACCTCCCTCCCAGCTCTCTGTCCAGAAACCTTCCACCAGTTTCTGGAAAGAAGTGGGAGGTCCTGGTGACCTCATCTGTGAATCACTCAATCCTACCTGAGCCACTCCCAGCCCAGAAACAAAACAATACATACAGGGCGCCGGACCATGGATTCCAATGGGGGGGTGTTTTTTTCAAGCACGTGATTAGAGCCAGAGGCTCTAATAGGCTTCGAAAAAGGGTGGACTTGGGTCACAGAGCACTGCGCTCCGAGCCAACCCAGTTGAGTGACAATAGGGAATAAATATTCGCTATTCTCACACTAATCCTCCTCCCAGCCATGAGACCCGTCACCCAATCGGCTGAAAGGACAGTGGATCCTATTGGATGCCTAGCACCTAGGAGAAGGAGAGAGGAGTCGCCGTGCTGGAGGAGAGGACACAGGAGCTGCTGCCCGTAGCCCACCGAATGCCATCCACCACCTAGAAGGGTTAAGTGCCAGACCGACAGGCAGACAGCGAGTGGGGGGTGGTTGTTTGCCTCCCCCCCAAGAAAAAAAAACTCTAGCCGTCACTGCTGTCACCCACAGTCAGCATAGAAGGGTGCATGGCCAACAGTGGCACTGTATAAGTCTTTCATTTGGACTTCAAACATGGCTGTCTTTCTTCACCTCCGCTACATGGTGGATTAATGGGATTATTAGTTTACACAAGAAAGATAAGGATGTTTGCGCTCTCATTTCAGCTCACAGGAAGTGAAAAGGACACTGCACTTCTGGCAAGATTAACAGGTATTTATGTACTTGCTGATCATAACCTGAAACCTGAAAACTAATGTAACTCCCACATCTATTACTGGTAAACTGCAGTATATTATGTATTTTTTTAGGTTTGATACACATTAAATGTCACCTTCCTAAGTGGATAGAACGATAAAACTGATTTCTATAGGTAACTGCTATAGCTTACTGCATGTCACTGTCCTTTGCATTATATTAATGCCACTCAATATATTTTGGTTATACTTGAAAGATTAGTAGACAACCATTGGCCTATTTTATCTTTTGGGAGCGAGATCTCCTACAATAGTTCCTTACTAGTGTTGGAGTTTTGATGTTCCTGCCCTTCCTGGGTGCCCCTACCTCTCCATTTATAGAATAAACTAAAATTAAAATTCAAGAGGAGTAGTTGAACCCTTCATAATGGGAGCAGAAGCAGGTGTACAGACCTGGGAGAATAACTGCCGCAATTTTAAAGCTAGAAAATATGGAAACGTTTGGATACCAGATATCCATTGCTTCCGAGATTGGGGGAGCACGTGACTTTCTTCTATGATGCAGTGTTCAGTCCTCAGTGGCTAAGGGCTAGGCATGAACACTGCCAAATGTTATTGAAAGGGGGATATTGACATCATCAACCTTGTGTAAGTTTCAACATCATCTGACATGGAGCTTACACAGGAAATTTTGCAACAGCTGCAACAGAGGTATGAGCAGTGAAGGCCAATATAAGTGAGTCATAGATAAACTCTTTCACCTTGCTCAGAATGGGTTTAAAGTCGTTCTAAAGGTAATTTTTTTTTTTTACCTTAATGCTTTCCCTGCATTGAGGTAAAAAAAAATTTGCCACTTGCTGTGCCCTGCTTGTTATGGGGGCAGACAGAAGAGGAGAAGCCAAGATTGCTGATGGGGGACCCCAGAAGAGGAGGTTTGGGGTCACCCTGTGCAAAACCTTAGCCCAGAGCAGATGAATATAACATGTTTATTATTTTAAATTAAAAAAAAAAATGCCTATAAAACCATGTTAATGCTACAATATTTAAAGAACACTGAAATATCAATTACCATTGCACTTTTTCGTTTAAATGTTCCTGGTTGTTTTATTATACAGAAAGTAATATAAAAGTGGTTAAAACATTTTTATTAACTTATATAAGTCATTCAATTTTCATATGTGGGTAGAGTAACTCTTCTATGGTAACTCTTCTTCTTTTTCATTGTAGGTAAATAATGTATTCTAAGCAGAAGCAAAGTGCCCTAATTGAGTTCCACTTGCTGGCGATTTATCTCAGTGGTTGCAGTTGTCAATAACTTTGTCAATAACTGAATGACGGCACATTGCTTCTACTTGGGATCCAATATTTACCTGCGATGAAAAAGAAGAAGAAGAGTTACTATAGAGGAACAGTTACTCTACCAACATGTGAAATTTGAACACCCCATGTAGGTGTAGCCATGTGCTCCTTTGGGAGTATCATTAGCTGTGGTTCACATGATAGCTGCCCTCAATCGCACCATATCTCACACATCCGTAGACACTGACCAGACCTGCTCTTGTTTTTGTTGTTTTATTTAGGAGAAATAGCTTGGATGGGGAAAAGGGGTGACTGTGGGATGCCCCAGAAATTATTGCACACAACTTCCATATACAGTCCTGTATATGCACACTTGCATTGCAGACTATCCTTCTGCAGACTGTTACTCCTCACAACTCTCCAGCACTTCGCTTGCTGACCATTTCTTCTACAGTTCTCTCTCCAGCACTGAACTTGCAGACTATCAATCCTTCACTTCTCTCCAGCACATCATTTGATTTACAGCTCAAAGGAAATTTATCAAGCCTCTCTCTCTACTCCTTTCTTCTCACTTCGGCTAGCACATGGTGAGGTCTACACTGCATCAGCAGGACCTCAGGACCACCCATTACAGGCCAGGGATCACGGGCCACTGAATATGTAGCTTAGTACGCTAGTGCTAGCCGAGCCTTTAATGGACTACAACTCCCAGCCCATCCCTCTTCCAGGTCTCATCGACCTGCTTTCCTCACAGTGACACTCCTTCCCCTGACTGGCTCCCAAGGCTTCCACATACTGTCCACTATTCCTCTCCCAGCCTGCTCCAGCACTTTCTCCTCCAGCTCCCAGTGTCTGCCACTCACCGACTCCAGTGGAACACTTTAAAGTCCCTCAGTAGCACCTCTGCTGCTCTCCTGTACCCTTGTGCGACTCCAGGAATCACCTCCACTCCTGGCTGCACCCGAACTTCCAGGCCTCAAGGTCACCCCCCCGACTGGGGGCTTCCTCTGGGCAGAGGCCTCCGCAGCACCTCCTGCTACATCTTCAGACTTCCACCTCCCTCAACTCCTCCCATATTGGGCTGACTCAGAATATTTAAGGAGGCCTGCCCCCTGCCAATCCTGCTTGGAGATTGTTCAGGGCTCCTTAGAACACTCCAGATGGCTCCACCTATCTCCCAGTTATCTGACCAGAAACCCTCCTCCAGGTTTCTAGAAAGAAGTGGGATGTTCTGGTGACCTCATCTGTTGAATCAACTCAACCCTCCCTGAGCCACTTCCCCCAGCCTAGATCAAAACATTCAGGCCTGCACATATAGTCAGGCCTGACTAAATTTTGCCTCTCCTAGCAAAAGCTAACTACAAAACCTATCACTATGGGGGCGCTACATAGGTTAATAAAAAAAAAGTTATGCTTGCTTTAACATTTCTTTCAGTACAGCTCATACTGAGTAATTAAACTGTATTATTATTGAACATAACTAGAAAGAAAACATACACCAATGGTATATTTCAAACATATATGTTTTCTTACTCAGGTTCTATGTGGCACAGTAACATGAGAGGACGGATTGCATTATCTGTGGTCACTGGATTCTATTTGGTAATGTTTAACACAGAATAATATTTGCACAGGGAACCTTATAAGTATGTAACCAGCACATGCAAATATATAATACATTTACACAATTGCAGCTTTTGGAACATATACATTTTTTTACATTATAAATGTTAAGTTATGCCAGCAGTGAACCTTATATAGCAAACCCCTTCTTGCGAACAAGTTCCCATCCAGGAGCATGTTCATAAGTTCAACTTGTTCATAAGTCCAAAAAAAATCAGTGCTTGTAGACAAAGGCTGAGAGCTCTGATCAGTGTGTTCTGGCAGCAGGGCTGCTGATAAGGCAGTACAGCCAGCCTTCCTGTAGTGGGCCTGGGCCCCATCAGTTCAAAAGGGGGGCTTAGGCACCTGCTGAGCAAGAGGTCCGGCTGTATTGTCTTATTACAGACACCAATCTTCTTTTGCCTCCCCCTGCAGCGCTGTCAGCTTCTCCTCTTTCTCCCTGCACTGTTGGCAGATTGGTTCGAACACATGCGTGGCTTCCATCTGTTCAGGCCTCCTTTCCTGCCAGCTTCCCTCCTCTCCTCTCCAACCGGCAGCTGCTGCAGATGGATGTTTCAAGATGGAGAGCAGGGGAAGGGACCTGTAAATATGTCATTTTCTGGCCCCTTCCTATCCCGAATGAACACAGTGAGTGGTCAGTACCAATCACTCCTGCGTCCATTCATCACTAAAGTGTAGTAAACTGTATTTACTATGCTTCAGTTTGTGAATGAGCATGAGGCCTTAGAGTGCTTCTTATTCATTCATCTGTAACTCTCGTGGGGGGCCCAGTCATGTAGGCTGTATGGGGCCCCGTGATTTCTAACAGCAGCCCTATCTGGCGGGGGTAGTCCCCCTGTCAGAACACAAGAGCACATCTGGGGAGATCGCTGCACCAACATTGCTTGTGTTGGTAAGGTGATCTATCAGGTTTTATTTTCGTTCAGCCCGCTGGGTTGAATGAAAAAAAGCTGTGCAAACACATGTTTACATCTTTGAACGTTTGCAACTTGAAGGTTGGTATGTAGGGGACATACTATATAATAACAACCTCTACTGAGGGAAATATATAGCCTGCCACATCTGACTTCTGCTAGTTGTCTGGCTGCCATGCATATCTAATATCTTAAGTACAGCCAAAAGCCTCGTACACACAATCCGATTTTCGGACGACAGAACGGCCGTTTTTTGTTGGATGTTAGTCTCATGCCGAAAGTGAAGAGTGTAATAACAATACGCAAATTTTCGTACAACCAAACTAAACGTCAGAAGTGACGTAATGTTTTGAATATTTTTGCAATTTTTTTCATTTCTCAGCATTCGTAGTCTTGGTCGTACGATTTCAGAAGTCAGACGCTGTGTTGTTGAACGATAAAAATTTACTAGTCTGCACATCCAGCTTTTTTTCTGATGAAAAAATCAAAAGCGGCTGTTGAAAGGAGCATACTAACAGTAAGAACATTGGACGACAGGCCATAAAACAAAAATTCCCGTCCCAAATTCGCATCGTGTGTACGGGCCTTAAGTTATGGACCTGGAACAAGTATGCAAATTAGGACTTCTGACTTCACTCTTATGTCACTTGCTGTACCAGTGAGCCAGAAAATATTAATACCACAGGCAGACATACAACTAGCATTTTCAGTGAGGGGGTCAACAATAGCAACCCCCATATTTTTTGCAAAAAAAAAAAAAAATGCAACAAAAGATATAAAAACGGAAAATTGTATACTCACTCTCCGTAATTTTCCTTTCCTGGTGCATCTTCATGGCAGCATACACATGGGTTGTGGCTCCGCCCCCACAACATGATAGGACTGGTTAACTATAAATCAAAGACAGACCCGACTCACAGCATTCTCTGTAACTCTCACCAATTTGGGCGGGAATCTGTATGCTGCCATGAAGATGCACCAGGAAAGGAAAATTACGGAGAGTGAGTATACAATTTTCCATTTTCCTGGTGCATCATGGCAGCATACACATGGGACCTAACTCGCCATATGGGAGGGTGCAAGAAAAATTTTGTAATGATCAGAAGCGCAATTATGCACCATGAATTTTCCAAATTTTACTGTCGTGAGCCGGGTTCACTTAAAGTGTAATAAAGGTGTTTCCTGGGAGGACCATATTGCTGACTTGCAAATAGCCTCAGGAGACCCTCAGCACTGAGCTGTGCACTGAGCTGGCACTGCCCTAGTTGAATGTGCTCTTAAGTCATCCGAAACAGGAAGGTCTTGTGGAGAGTAGGCTCTTTTAATTGTCTTAATCTAGGATATGACTGTACATGTTGGTGCCGATTGGCCCTGCCTTAACCACTTGACCACTGGGCACTTAAACCCCCTTCCTAACCAGACCAATTTTCAGCTTTCAGTGCTCTCACATTTTGAATGACAATTACTCAGTCATGCAACATTGTACCCATATGAAATTTGCGTCCTTTTTTTCACACAAATAGAGCTTTCTTTTGGTGGTATTTAATCACCGTTGGCTTTTTTATTTTTTGCGGTATAATTAAAAAAAGACCGAAAATTTTGTAAAAAAAATAATTTTTCTTTGTTTCTGTTACAAAATTTTGCAAATTAGTAATTTTTCTTCATAAATGTTGGCCAAAATTTATACTGCTATATATCTTTGGTAAAAAAAAAACAAATTAGTGTATATTATTTGGTCTTTGTGAAAGTTATAGAGTCTACAAGCTATGGTGCCAATCACTGAATATTGATCACAACTGATGTACTGACCACCTATGTCATTTCTTGAGACCCTAACAAGCCAGGAAAGTACAAATACCCCCCAAATTACCCCTTTTTGGAAAGTAGACATTCCAAGGTATTTAGTAAGAGGCATGGTGAATTTTTTTAAGTTATAATTTTTTCCAACAATTCTTTGCAAAATGACGTTTTTTTTTTTTGTTTTTTTTTTCACAAAATTGTCATATGTTAACAGGTTATTTCTCACACCCAGCATATGCATACCACAAATTACACCCCAAAACACATTCTACTACTCCTCCTTTATTGGACAATTGTATACTGTTAAAACACTTTTTTTTTTGTTTTTTTTTTTTGCAGTAAAACGTTTCTTAACAACCTTTTTTAATATTGAATTTTTTTAAGTGGTACGGAGAATGATTTATGGAACCTTACAGATGAAAGGTTTTTCCCCATTAAACCCCCCATAAACATGAAAGGACCGAACAATCCCAGAGTTCTTTACTGTATCCACCAGTCATGTAGTCAACACTAGTTATAAGTCACTAACCGTGGTATCGAACATCTGAGATATTGAAAGTGTTTCTGGTTTATTATATGTGATTAAACAAAAAAAA
>BLSH010042062.1:3330424-3342702 GCA_018402905.1 Glandirana rugosa | reverse complement strand
CCTGATACACATACAGAGCTATAGGGCTGAGTGATCTGTCGCTGTTCTGAATGAATGATTAGTTCTGCTTGCTCATTCATAATCGTAAAATATCACTCAGAGGCGTGGCTCTGTGTAATGTGTCTGCAGCTGCTTGTACAGACACAGTACATTAGCAGATATATTACACAGAGCCACAGCTCTGAGTGCTCTTTTACTATTATGAATGAGCAAGCAGCACTAACATTCATTCAGAACAGTGACCGATCACTCACCTTAGAGCAGTGGTTCTCAACTCCGGTCCTCGGGACCCCCCAACAGGCCAGGTTTGCAGGATAACTGAAATACATCACAGGTGATATAATTTGCTGCTCAGTGATTGCAGTATTCTAGTCTGCATCTCCCCAAGGTAATACTTAAAATCTGGCCTGTTGGTGGGTCCCGAGGACCGGAGTTGAGAACCACTGCCTTAGAGGGACAGGGCTTTGAGCTGGCTGTACCTCCCTTACAGGAACACCCATAATTTGGGCTTTAATGACTTCAGCTCCAGAGGGTTTTCCCCCTTCCTGACCAGGCCATTTTTTGAGATACTGCACTGCTTTGCTTTAACTGACAATTGCGCGGTCGTGCAACGTTCCCAAATAAAATTAATGTCCTTTTTCCCACAAATAGAGCTTTCTTTTGGTGGTATTTGATAACCACAAAAGACCAACAATTTGAAAAAAAAACTATATTTTTTTCTTTCTGCTATAAAACACATCCAATAAAAAAATGTAAAAAAAACTAATTTCTATATCAATCTAAAGCGGAGTTCCACACTGTTTTTTGTTTATTAAAAGTCAGCAGCTACAAAAAGTGTAGCTGCTGACTTTTAATAATCAGTAACTTACCTGTCTCCCGGTCCAGCGACAGCTGCTCCTGAAGCCTCGTTCATCTCCCCGCTCCTAATGACAGCCCCGCCATTCCTATTGTGGGCACCCGGCCCAGCTTCAGGGCCGGGCACCCACTGCGCATGCGCGAGTCTCGCTGCGCATCCCTAGTGGCCAGGCAATCTTCTGGGACCTGTGACGTGTCCCCGAAGATTGCCAGGAGGGAGGGGCCGCCTAGGAGGAGTCGCCTAGGCGGCCCAGAGGCGGAAGGTGGAAGAGGGACAGGAAGTCCCTCTGAAACCTGGGGACACACTCCCCCCCCCCAAAAAAATGACATGCCAAATGTGGCATGTAAGGGGGTGAGGAGTGCTTAAACCGGAAGTTCCATTTTTGGGCGGAACTCCGCTTTAAGCCAATGTGTATTCTGCTACATGTTTTTGGTAAAAAAAATCCCAATAAGCGTATATTATAGTTATAGCGTCTACAAACTATGGGATACATTTATGGACTTTACATTTTTTTATTGTTTTTACTAGTAATGACGGCGATCAGCGATTTTTAGCGGGACTGCGACATTGCGGTGGACAAATCTGACATTAAGTGACACTTTTTGGGGACCAGTGAAACCAATACAGTGATCAGTGATAAAAAACTGCATTGTCACTGTACAAATGACACTGACGGGGAAAGGGTTAACATCAAGGGTGATCAAAGGGTTAAGTGTGCTCATAGGGAGTGCTTTCTGTGGGGGAATGCTGTGACTGGAGGAAAACAGAGATCCATATTTCTGCTTAGCAGAAACACAAGATCTCCATCTTCCTCCCTCACAGAATGGCGGTCTGCCTTGTTTACATAGGCAGACTGCCGTTCTGCCTCTCCTGTGAACGATTGGCGGGTCCCGCTGATTGGCTCCTGCTGTGTCCAATCACAGCGGGAGTGGGTCTCCGGTGGCGCGCGCCCCAGAGCCGAAGAAAGGAATCTTTTGCTCTTAAGGGCTGCCCTGCCGCAGTATATGTATGTGTCCTTAAGTGGTTAAAAGTGGGTGGAGCTACAGCCAGCATTAGGAGGTGTGTTTGGGGGACAACGAGGCCGTCAATCCCAATGGGACAAAGTGCTATATGCATTTATTCCCTGGGGAGTTAGATAAAGTGTAAAACATAATAACCATAGTACTCCTTTAATGTGTTTTGGATATGTGTCTATAATACAGAATAAGGACAAATTGATCAGAATCTAAAGCGGAGCTCCAGGCTCCTTCAGAAAAAAATAAAAGTCAGCAGGTACAAATACTGTAGCTGCTAATTTTAATATTAGGGCACTTATCTGTCCAGGGATCCAGTGATGTAGCTATCAGGTGCTGCCGCCACCATCTCCACTAACAGAAACTGGCATGGAAGCCGTGCAGCTTCACAGCCGGTTCCCTACTGTGCATGTGCAAAGCACGCTGTGTCCTCTGAATGGGCCGGCTGCGGTGGAAGGGAGAGGGGGGCCGAACTTCTGGCTCAGTTCACAACGGCAAACTGAGCCGAAAGTAGGAGCGGGTACCTGTCAAAATCTGGTACCCACTCCCCCCCAAAAAGTGCCAAATGTGTCAGCAGTGGGGGGGGGGGAGGACAAGCGGAGCTTCCCTTTTTGGGTGGAGCTCCGCATTAATGGGAGCAGCAATATTCTTACAAAAAAAATACTTGATACATGACCATATGAATTTAGTGAGTGAGGTGTTCACATGCTCAGATATAAGAAATTCTCATATTACCTGGCTGCCTTGATGCTTTCTTTCAGAGACAAACAGAGAATAGAACCTCCAATGATGCTGAGTGATGATCCTCCCCATCCGATAAACAGTGCAGCTCCTAGTTCATACCTGTGTACATAATCACAGTATTCAAACAATTTTCTTCTACTAGAAGATTGGTAAAATTATTCTGACAGTCTATGTACTTACTTCTGCTCCACGAAGAATGGATCAAAAAACTCTGAGGTTATCTTGTGAGCATAAAGGGAGATTCCAATCATGGCACACAGACCTGGAAACATGGATAGCAGTGAGTTCAGGTGTGTAGGGATCTGCTGCCTTTTACTGTCTGTGTTTGTAAGTAGCTCTGCTACTTAATGTTCAGAGTTGTTTATGTACATCACTTCCTGTCCCTGGTGGTTCGGTTGAAAACCCCAGAGGGAGGAAGTAGATAGAGAAAGAGATCTTGTTTGGAGACCTCATGTCCACTAAAGGAGCTGCTGCTGTATTTTATGCAAGATAGAAACAGAGACTATTAGGTCATTGTTCCTGTGTTCTATCTGTTTAACTGTAGCTGCCCATAACTTCTTGATCTGGATCTTTGTGGCAGACATAGCTCTGTCCTGTTGTTAAAATAGTTGTTAACCCACAATTAGTACTCACTGCCAGCCCCTCCACTATATTAGAGCACTCTATATATATATTCCAAAAAGGAGGCTTGAGCATATTTATTTAGAGCTGTTTTCAGGCTGGTCATGTGAATCACGACCGCTGTACAGCTCCAAAACAAGGCATCTGCAGGAGGGCCCGGGATCTCCCTCTGACATCAGTCAGGAGACCACCCGCTCAGTCTCTCCTGCTGATGCCTTGTCTCGGAGCTGAAAAGCGTCCGCGAGTTACATGACCGGCCTGAAGACAGCTCTAAATAGATATTTACAAGCCTGGTTTTTGGAAATGATATATACAGAATGTTCTGCATTACTATAGTGGAGGGACTGGCAGTGAATATTTAATAATTTTACTATAAGCGGCGTGCAGCGGGTGGTGCGGGGGGGCGGAGACTCACACACAGCAAGGAGCTGACAGGCAGGGGAGGAGGGAATGAGGGAGAGATGAGAGCAGGGCTGCGGATTTCACAGACAATGGTGGCCAGAGCTCAGAAGCCCTGGTTTTCGTTGTCTGTGTAGAGAGGGGATACTGAAAGTGGCAGGTTCAGGTTTTTTTTTTTACAGTTTAGAGGGGGCACAAGCACCATGCTGTGTAATCTACTTTAAGGGACCAGGATATCATTTTTTTTTTTGGGGGGGGGGGTTAACAAACACTTTAATATCTGACATGCACAGTGTCAAATATCTAGGTCTGCGCTACTGTATGTGAGCAGTGGTTACCTTCCACCTTCCAGTATGTTGGTTGATGAACTTTTTATTGCAATAGAGTTTATATACAGTTCCTGTTGTAGTTAAAGCAGAACTCCAGGATCGGCAAAAAAAACCCCTATTAGTACACCCCACCCACAGTGCAGTAAACAGTTATTACGTTTGTGAAATTCCTTACCATTGAAAAGTCTAATGGAATTTTCAGGAAATCAGCTCTCTAATTCAAAATATGCCTCATGTATTCTGCCAAGGTGGAGCTGTTAAAACAATGCTTACATCATATCCTCTCCTCTCTCTCTCTCTCTCTACACTGTAATCAAACTACACTTCCCATTATGCTTTGTGAATTGCAATGAATGTGGGAGGGTACACTAGGCCTGTGCATGTTAAATGTGAACAAGCCCACTTTAACATAAATCACACCCCCTAATTCCGCAGACAGCAAGCCACACTACTCAGTAACACACAGCAGGATAGGTAGGTTACAGCCTTATAAATGCAAAGCATGTTTGTATGCTCCCCCTCCAGCCACAACAGGAGATGAACATATTGCCCTTACATGCTTTATGTACTGTAGACACATCCCATAATTATATATTATACACGCTTTACTCTGCTGTAATTCAGTATTAGAAATATCCCTCCTCCTGCTGTAGCTTTGAGGTCTTTCTTACAGCAATCAGTGCTTGCATGGTGTGTGTGAGCACATCCCTAGCCACAACACAGAAAGAAAGAGCCAGGCCAGGCTGCTTTACATCAGCATGTGGCACAAGTGAATATCAGCACGAGGAAAAAAAGTGCAGCGCTAACTTACTAATCAATAACACAATAATGGTGGAACCCTTTAATGTATGGAAATCTCAATGAGCTTCAATATTACCACAATACCTGTCTCTGTGATATGTAACATCACATATAATACACATCAAACTGAAATAAGACATAAAAAATGACTGCAAACATTGCAGGGATGATGGAAATCCATCATACAGATATTTGGCAGTGGACAGTGTCAGTAAAGCCCATAAGTTGAGCCTCATCAGTGTCCATATGTGTAGTCTCGTCAGTGCCCATCAGTGCAGCATATCAGTGCAGTCTTATCAGTGCCCATAAGTGTGGCCTCAGTGCCCACCAGTGCAGCATATCAGTGCTGTTTTATCAGTGCCCATAAGTGCAGCCTCAGTGCCCATTAGTGCAGTTTATCAATGCAGCCTCATCAGTGTCACCTAAGTGGCCCCTCAGTGCCCATCAGTGCAGCTTATCAGTGCCCATAAGTGCAATTTCATCAGTGCCGCCTCATTGCCCATCAGGACAGCTCCATCAGTGCAGCTTATCAGTGCTACCCCAGTGCAGTTTATCAGTGCCCATCAGTACAGCATATCAGTGCA
The DNA here is from genome assembly GCA_018402905.1 of Glandirana rugosa. NCBI lineage: Eukaryota > Metazoa > Chordata > Amphibia > Anura > Ranidae > Glandirana > Glandirana rugosa. The sequence goes on along the minus strand of BLSH010042062.1, from coordinate 3,337,355 downwards.
GCTTATCAGTGCCCATCAGTGCAGCTTAGAAGTGCCCATAAGTACAGGCTCATCAGTGCCACCTCAGTGCAGCTTATCAGTGCCCATAAGTGCAGACTCATCAGTGCCACCTCAGTGCTCATCGCTGCAGTTTATCAGTGCAGCCTCATCAGTATTGCCTATTCAGTGCCGCCTTAGTGCAGCCTGATCAGTGGCTTATCTTATGCCCATATAACATATCTGTGCCCATCAGTGCTGCCCTATCAGTGAAGCCTCATCAGTGCCTATCAGTGCAGCTTCATCAGTGCAGCTTGTCAGTGCCCATCAGTGCAGCTTAGCAGTGCAGTTATTGGTGCAGTTTTATCTGTGTCCATCAGTGCAGCCTGTGCCCAGTGCAGTCTCATCTGTGCCCTCCAGTGCAGCTTATCAGTACTGCCTATCTGTGCCCATCAGTGCCACCTATCTGTACCCATCAGTGCCCATAAGAGCTGTCTTATCTGTGCCCACCAGTGCAGCTTATCAGTGCCGGATATATGTGCCCATCAGTGCCATCTATCTGTGCCCATCACTGCTCATAAGTGCAGACTAATCTGTGCCCATCAGTGCAGCTTATCAGTGCCCACCAGTGCAGCATATCTGTGCCCATAAGTGCTGTCTCTGCTGTGCCCACCAGTGCAGCCTATCTGTGCCCATTAGTGCTCATATGTGCTGTCTCATCTGTGCCCATAAGTGCTGTCTCATCTGTGCCCCTCATGGTCCATATGAAGCACCAATTGCCTTCCATTCCCGCCTCCTGGACCAGCATTGTGACAGACAGCACACGGTTCCAATGCTGGTCCAGAAGGCGGGGCTGTACAGCGATCGGTATTTCAAATACAAGATCTGTCACAACCCAAGATCCCCGCTCTGTCATCCGGCTGGTGTCTTGTTACGATCCCTGCTGCTGAGAGATGACAGGTGTACGGCGGCCGCGGCGCACGCGGGGGGGGGGGGGGTTCTGTGCTGGCAGGGAGCAGAGAAGGAGGAGAAGGGAGGAGGACAAGGACAACACCTCCATGGGCGGTAGTGGGCTATGAGACCCCTTCGCCCACTAGAGGAAGCGGGGACGGTAGTACAAGTCCCTGCTCGCTGTAGAAAACTATGACTGGGAAGTGCCAAAACCAGTGGCTGGGAGTACAGGAGGAATAGCAGCCACCGGTCTTACAAACAGGGCAGTAACGTTATTTTCTTCAAAATCAGCAGGCTATTACAGAGGAACTACAGAGCTCAGAAGAAGATGGATAGCATAGTCTAGGAAGATAGATCAGCAGCAAGGACATCAAAAAATGTTTTTTTTCCCCAGAGTTCTACTTTAAGCATTATTAAACCAAAAATGAAACATTTATTATATTGCAGCTTATCAATTCTTAAATGTGATGGCTGTATTAAATTTCTTTTTTTAGGCTTTCTTTCTTTTATTTTGATATGGTGATATAGCTAGTAGGTTTATTATTTTACAGAAGAACAAGCTCTCTTGCAGTTACAGGGACGACAAACCATTTACCACTGACAGGGTGCTTACAATGATCAGCTATTATTTATTAATGCAAAAAAAGCCTAAAAAAGGAAAATTAATGCAGCCACCACATCTAATGATTGGTAAGCTGCAATATATTACTTTTTTGGTTTAACCCTGTCCCATCTGGTCTCTGATTCTTTAGCTAGTTTTAGCTAGTTGCATGACAGATTAGATGTTACTAGGGACTAAGTGCAAAGTAGATAGACTGACTCTTAGTTTCAGTGTCACACCACAATTTCTGCTGGAAAAAGCTTCATTCCAGGCCGATTGGACAATGGCTGGAGGGTCTCCCCACCACGGCAGATCCTGTCTTCAGGTCTCTGACACCAAGATGAATGCTGATCATCCTCAGGGCCCCTACAACTAAACTTTGCTACAATAGTCAACTGGAGGTATTTCTGTTATTAACTATATACTGTACACAGGGCCGGGACAAGGTCATTTGGTTCCCCAGACAAAGATGGCAAACTGCCCCTTCCCATGGGTGCCCCGACATGGGTGTGGCCATCTTACTAACCCCTCCCCTAAGGAGTCTTCTAAACCCTGGGATCCTCCCACAATCTCTTAACATTAAGCAATGGAGGGGGGGGGGGTCTCTAATGAACACAGAGAGGGCCTCTGTTAGAGAGTCTGTTAGAAAGAGACCCCACCAGGCCCCAATAGAGACTACAATGGGGTCTAATGGGACCTGGAGAGGGGTCTCTCTAACAAAGGCCCTCTTGGTGTCCATTAAAGAGTTAGTTCTGTTAGAGCCTCTACCATGCCCCATTAGAGACTATAATGGGGTTTAATGGATCCTGGAGTGGGGTCTCTATAACAGAGATCCTTCTCTGTTTCCATTTGAGAGTCTATGTTAGAAAGAGTCACCACCAGGCCCCATTGGAGACTACAATGGAGTCTAATGGGACCTGGAGGTGGGTCTATCTAACAGAGGCCCTCTCTGTGACCATTGGGGAGTCTCTGATAGAAAGAGTCCCCTCCAGGCCCCATGAGCGACTACATTAGAGTGTCACTGAACAATAGTAAAAATAAGCAATATTATATTAATAGCACAAATGATGCCCAGGCTTAGCGCTAGAAGACTTCACTTACCTTACATAATGCATATACATTGACCCTCGTTATTCTTATGGTGTTGGTATTTAACCGATATAGTGAGAATTGTCAGTCTAAGTTTATGCAGCCTATGGTGATATTAGTGTTACAATGTAGGGCAGGAGTTGTGTTAGAGATTGGGTTTGGATCCTAAAAAGCTTTCTTTATTATACTCATTCTTGTATCTTGGTCAATATAGCTATTGAGAGTGGTATATGCTGAGACAGTAAAGCTTCGCTTTACTAGTCAGCCCTAGGGGTGGCTCTGTTTATAAAAGCTCCCTTTTTCATATATAATTTAATTTTTGGATATATTAGGAAGGATTAGACACTAATACACATACCAGTCCTGTATATTGGGGACGGTTAATGTATAAGGACCAGCCCTTTCAATTATTGATTATATTGTCCTTTTTTTCGGTTTTGCTCCTGGAGATCTCAACTGCGCATTTTCTTCATTATTTTCCCTTTTACATTTTCCTTAGAGACTCCCTTTCAAAGGTCCGGGCAGACGACAGGGACCACGCTGTCTTGCTCACCCACGGTCCATTGATCGGCGGGCCAAATTTGGGAGTTCAGTGGGCTCTGGGGCACTTTCATCCACCTACCATCTAGGGACTTCCCCTTTTCGAGGGGGGAGTCGCCTCAGCATTCTGCTAGGCGCATAAGCACTGAGGGTTTGGCACGGACCCGAGGCAGGTTTGGAACATGGCCTAACAAGGTAAATTCTTTTGTATGTAAAGCGTGAAGTAAATGTACTAGATGTGCCTGATAAGAACTTTGTCCTTGTATGACCTGTAGATTAAGGGGAAGCCACTAATGTTATGCATTATATTTTTCAGCATGTACTTTGCGTTATTTACTTATTGCCCCTGAAGAAAGGAATTATTTGTCCTGAAACATGTCAGGCTATTGACACAAAGTACCTACAAATGGCAAGATCAATTATGCCTCGAACAACCCTGTTCTTTTATGTCATTTTCGGCTATACTGTTTGTATGGTTGTTTTATCTTATTTTGTGTGACTTTTCAATAAATTGTAATACTTTTTTATATGTCAAAACACTGTCTACTGTGTCCTGAAAGTCCCAATTTAATAGGGGGTATCTGCATTTGGTTCTACTTATATTTATGGGATGCTGGCACAAACGGGTAGAGATACCCGGGTGATCATACCTCTAGTGTACCTTACATAATGGGTTCTGGAACTAGCTGCTTGCCCTCCTGGGGCTGGTTGCTGGTCCTGATTCCTGGCTGCTTGTCCTGGGGCCTGGCTTTTGGGGCTGGGTCCTGGCTTCTGAGGCTGGACTGCTGGTCCTGCGGTCTGGCTGCTGGGGCCTGGGGTTAGGCTACTGGGGCCTGGCTGCTGGGGCTGGGCTGCTGGGCCTGGGATTTGGCTGCTGTGGCCTGGGTTCTGGCTGATGGTCCTGGGGCCAAGGGTCTGGAGCTTTGGGCCTGGCTGCTGGTCCTGGGGTCTGGCTGCTAGGCCCTGGGGTCTGGCTGCTGGTCCTAGGGTCTGGCTGCTGGGGCCAAGGGTCTGGCTGCTAAGGCTTGGGGTCTGGCTGCTGAGGCCTGGCTGCTGCTCCTGTGGGTTGGCTGCTGGTTCTGGTGTCTGGCTGATGGTCCTGGGATCTGGCTGCTGGGGTCTGGCTGCTGGTCCTGGGGCTGGCTACTGGTCCTGGGGCTGGCTACTTGTCCTGGGGCTCGCTGCTTGTCGTGGGGCTCGCTGCTGGTCCTGGGGTCAGTGAGCGATCCCAGTCAGAGGAATCCCTCAGAAAGAAGGGGGTGGGTGGAGGCAGAGAGAAGACAGAGTGCCGCGATCTGCAAAGCTGTAGCCAAAAAAAAAGAAGAACAAAACTTTCCCCAGCCGAGCGGACTCTTTCTTCATTTTTGGGTGGCGCTGCATAGTAATCTCCTGTAATGTGCGACAAGTACATGTAGCCCCGGTCTGCCCGGCAGATTGATATAGAAGAGGCCAAAACTGTCATGTACTTGCCGAACATGACAGGAGATTACTACACACCTGAAAATGAAGAAATAGTCCGCATGGCACTCTGTCTCCTCTCTGCCTCCGCCCACCCCCCTTCCTTCCTGGACAGCAGCCAAAGCAGCCTGGGGACAGCCGTATGGGCTGTCCCCACTGATGGTGCCCCCCCTCTTCCAGAAATTGTAGCGCCCAGGGCATCCGTCCCTCCCGCCCCTGCCTTGTACCGGCCCTGACTGTACACTTGGGTATATGTGCACAATTCCACCGGGTCTCTTGTTGGGCCCTTTGCTGATAATACCTGTTTGTACATTGGATTATGTATTATTATTATTAATCTTTACTTATATAAATCTTGTATTATTTCTATAATGGTGTACATCTATATACGTATGGTTAATATTATATGCTGTTTGCAATAGTTCTGCTCCAAATTACTTGTATATATATTCCTGGTTTATTTCCCAGGAAGGGAATCCCCTCTGTTCATAGAGGCCCTATTCTGGGTGGAGGTACTGCCAACTTTATCATTAAATCCCTACATATTACATACCCCAAAATTGAAAGGGAACACGCACATGCAAGTGAATCTCAACAGATAAATGTCAATCATCATAGCAGACACAACCCAATTCAACACTTACAGATTTTAGGTAAAAACAACAATTGATTAAAAATATAAAATATACACAGTATCTCACGCAAGTGAGTACACCTCTTATATTTTTGTAAATATTTTATTATACCTTTTCATGTGACAACACTGAAGAAATAACGCTTTGCTACAATGTAAAGTAGTGAGTGTACTGCTTGTATAACAGTGTAAATTTGCTGTCCCCTCAAAATAACTCAACACACAGCCATTAATGTCTAAATCGCTGGCAACAAAAGTGAGTACACCCCTAAGTGAAAATGTCCAAATTGGGCCCAATTGGTCTCCCCAGTGCAATGTGATTCGTTAGTGTTACAAGGTCTCAGGTGTGAATGGGGAGCAGATGTATTAAATTTGGTGTTATCGCTCTCACTCTCTCATACTGGTCACTGGAAGTTCAACATGGTACATCATGGCAAAGAACTCTCCGAGGGACTGAAAAAAAGAATTGTTGCTCTACATAAAGATGGCCTAGGCTATAAGAAGATTGCCAAGACACTGAAACTGAGCTGCAGCACGGTGACCAAGACCATACAGCAGTTTAACAGGACAGGTTCTGATGAGTCCAAGACAAACTTATTTGGTTTAGATGGTGTCAAGCGTGTGTGGCAGCAACCAGGTAAGGAGTACAAAGACAAGTGTGTCTTTCCTATAGTAACGCATGGTGGTGGGAGTGTCATGGTCTGGGGTTGCATGAGTGCTGCCAGCACTGGGGAGCTACAGTTCATTGAGGGAACCATGAATGCCAACAGGTACTGTGACCTACTGAAGCAGAGCATGAGCCCCTCCTTTCGGAGACTGGGCCGCAGGGCAGTATTTCAACATGATACCGACCCCAAACACACCTCCAAGATGACCACTGCCTTGCTAAAGAAGCTGAGGGTAAAGGTGTTGGACTGGCCAAGCATGTCTCCAGACCTAAACCCTGGAGACAGGGTGGAGGAGCGTAAGGTGTCTAACTCTGTGATGTTGTCATGGAGGAGTGGAAGAGGACTCCAGTGGCAACCTGTGAAGCTCTGGTGAACTCCATGCCCAAGAGGGTTAAGGCAGTGTTGGAAAATAGTGGTGGCCACACAACATATTGACACTTTGGGCTTTTGCTGCCAGGAGTTTAGACATTAATGGCTGTTTGTTGAGTTATTTTGAGGGGACAGCACATTTACACTGTTATACAAGCTGTACGTTCACTACTTTACATTGAAGCAAAGTGTCATTTCTAGAGTTGAGCGAACCTCTGGAAGTTCGGGTTCTGCTGGTCCGTCCGAACTTCGGGACAAAGTCCGGGTCCGGGTCCGGACGGAACCCGAACGATCGCACGGATAACTAAAGTTACCCCAAGCAACAGGCACGCTAGCAAGCCCAAGGCAGGCCTGGGCCTGGGCCTGAAACAGGGCTTCAAGCCTGCCTGGTCGTCTTGGGCTTGAAGGTCTCCAAGCGAGTTGAGATCTTTACTGTGAAACGAAGTTACATTTCATCACTTGCATGTCGAACATATTGTCACATTTACACGACAGGGGAGTTTTATTGAGTTGTTTGTCGGTAATTACAGATTTGAGGACCGTCGTTTTCGGGTTTCACAGTTATACAACACACCGGTGGTGATAAAAGGTTGTGACGGAATTGGGAGAACCCGTACCTCAAGTGGTCTCGAAGTGTCCAACGGT
>BLSH010042062.1:3312470-3323689 GCA_018402905.1 Glandirana rugosa | reverse complement strand
TTATGAAGGGTTTGATCTGCAATCTGTCACTCAAAGCAGCAGTATGTGAAATCTCAAATTTCTGAAATCTGTCCCTCAGAGCAACAGTAGTAGTAATCTCAGGATGCAGGATCAGATGTTAAAATGTCTGCAATCTGTCCCTCACAATCTGTCCCTCACAAAAACGCCGGCAGCTTCCTCTCCCTACACTAACCCAAGAGCATGTGACATGCAGCACTGTGACTCCAGCCTCATATAGAGGCTGGGTCACATGATGCACTGGCCAATCACAGCCATGCCATTAGTAGGTCAACACTAATTACAAGGGATGTTTACATTTTCAAAAGGACAGTGTAAAAATATAAAATAAAAAGTAAAATAAATAAGAAAAAGAACAAAAAAATTTAAAGTGCCTCGTCCTTCTAAGCTTGCGTGCAGAAGCAAATGCATATGCAAGTCGTGCCCACAGAGGCGGCTCTCTAATTAGGCAAATTAGGTGGTCATGTAAGGCCTCACACTTACAGGGATCTCGCAACCGCCTAATTTGACACTGACACCAGCACGAGATAGAGGGTACTGACACCCGCACTTTAACCACTTGCCGACCGCCAACCGCAGGCTGACGGCGACAAGGTGGCTCGATATCGCAAATCGCCGTCATATGACGGCGGGTGCGATATCGCACACTGTGAGCGCGTGCGCCGCCGGAGGCGCGCTCACTGTGTTTGGGGGGGCCTGGGAGCGGGTGCGGCGGACTCGATCTCCACTGGCTACCCGCGATGCCCCCCCCCCGCAGTGAAAGAACGGAGGTCCGTGTAAGTAAACACGGATCTCCGTTCTGTGAGGGGGGAAGGGCTGTGATTACAGCCTTCTTGTAAATGGAAGCTGTGATCACGCCCCTTCCCCTGCCAGTCAAACACTGTCACAGTTAGAACACGCCCAGGGAACACAGTTAACCCTTAGAGCGCCCCCCCAGGTTAACCCCTTCACTGCCAATGGCATTTACACAGTAATCAGTGCATTTTTATAGCACTGATCGCTGTATAAATGCCAATGGTCCCAAAAAAGTGTCAAAATGGTCCGACATGTCTGCTGAAATATCGCAGTACCGCTAAAAATCGCAGATCGCCGCCATTACTAATAAAAATTAAAAAAAAAACCCCAGAAATGAATTCTCATCATCCGTAAACGCAGCCACTTTTGCGCAAACCAATCAATAAACGCCGATTGTGATTTTTTTTTTTATCACAAATATGAGGAAGAATATAAATCGGCCAAAATCGTTGAAAAAAAATGTTTTTTTTATATTTTTTTTTTTTGGATTTGTATTTTAGCAAAAAGTAAGAAATGCGCGTTTTTTTGCAAAATTGTCGCTCTTCTTTTGTTTATAGCAGCGATCAGAAATGACGCAGAGGAGATCAAATACCACCAAAAGAAAGCTCTATTTGTGGGAAAAAAAGGATGCAAATTTAGTTTTGGTACAACGTCGCATGACCGCGCAATTGTCAGTTAAATCGACGCAGCGCCGAATCTCAAAAAGGGCTCTGGTCTTAAAGCGTGAAATCCTTCTGGGGCTGAAGTGGTTAAAGCTCTTAATATATGCAATTTATACAGTTAATTTTTTTTATTGCTTGAATTATTTTTCCCATAATGGGCGTGAGTGGGGCCTCATGCCTAGGTTTTGCCTAAGGCCTCACAAAGCCTAGAGCCGCCTCTGCGTGCCCACGTATGTAAATGGTGTTCAAACCACACATGCGAGGTATTGCTGCAATCGTTAGAGTGAGAGCAATATTTCTAGCTCAAGACCTCCTTTGACTCAAAACCGGTAGCCTGTAGAAAATTTTAAACATCGCATATGGAGATTTTTAAGTAACAAAGTTTGTCATCATTCCACGAGCGGGCGCAATTTTAAAGCATTACATGTTGGGTATCAATTTACTCAGTGTATCATTATCTTTCACCGTATAGAAAAAAATGGGCTAACTTTACTGTTTTATTAATTCTTAATTCAAAAACGTGTATTTTTTCCAAAAAAATTGCGTTTGCAAGACCGCTGCGCAAATATGGTTCTGACATAAAGTATTGCAATGATCTGCATTTTATTCTCTAGGGTGTCTGAAAATAAAAAATAATGTTTGGGGCATCTAAGTAATTTTCTAGCAAAAAAAATTATTTTAACTTGTAAACAACAAGTGTCAAAAATAGGTTTGGTCCTTAAAGCGGAGTTCCACCCAAAAGTGGAACTTCTGCTTTAAGGGAAGGTGACCCTCCGACATGCCACAATTGGCATGTCTTTTTTTGGGGGGGGGGTGACCAGGGACCCTGTTTTCACAGGGTCCCAGGTCCACTTTCGCCCCTGGAGCCGCGGCTCAGGAAGGAAGTCCTCCTTCCCCCCTCCCTATCGGCGATCTTCTGGGACACGTCACAGGTCCCAGAAGATACGCCGGCCAGTCACAAGCCGGGTGCCCACACTTCTGATGCCAGCGCCACCGAGGGGAGGGGCGAAGAGCGAGCCGTCTGGCGACCGCATCGCTGGAACGAGGGACAGGTGAGTGTCCGATTATTAAAAGTCAGCAGCTACACTTTTTGTAACTGCTGACTTTTACATGGATGGAACTTCACTTTAAGTGGTTAACCACCTCAATACCATCACGTTTCTTCATTTCCATACATTTTCAGCAAAAATGGAATCATCCCGGGGTGTCTACTTTGCAAAAAAGGGGTCATTTGGGCAGGTTCATGCTGTTCTGACATTTTTATTTTAACAATAAAGAGAGGCTTTTTTTTCTGTAAATACTTGTTAATAAACACCCCCAATAGAACACTCAGGGTCTTTCAAATTAGTGGAGTCCATTTTGACGGACTCCGCTGCTCAGCGGGGATCGATCCGTTGATCCCTGCTGAGCCGGCGGATGACAGCTCCATTTCTGCTCACTATGCAGGGATGGATCTGTCAGAGCCCCCACTCTCCTCTATGGGGATTAGATGAAAATGGATCCGCTTGTCCGTTTTCATCCTATCTGATCTGCCAGACGGATGGATAATAGGGTTTCCATCCGCCTGGATTTAGCGGATCGGAGCGGATCGGATGTCAGCGGACATGTCACCGCTGACATCCGTCGCTCCATAGAGGTTAATGGAGAATCCGTTCAGGTCCGCCTGAAAAACTGATGGTCTGCTCGTGTGAAAGGGGCCTCAATCTGTTACAAAACATTGTATAAACTTCATTTGGGTGCAGTGTTGCATGAAATATGGCCTAGTAATGAAAGGATATTATAGACTGATACTCAAGTAGTTAAAGTGACATTAAAGCCTTGTTCTTTTTCTTTATATTAAAAAAATAACAAACATGTTATACTTACCTGCTCTGTGCAATGGTTTTGCACAGAGTAGCCCCGATCCTCTTCTTCTGGGGTCCCCTACCGCTCGCTCCCAAGCCCCCTGCTGCGTCCATTTACACAGACAGCAGACTCAGCCCCGCCCCCCCACTCTCATGTCACAGCATTTGATTGATAGTAGCTGGAGCCAATGGCTCCAGCTGCTACCAATCTGCCCAATAAGGAGGGAGACAGCAGTTGGAGCTACTGCTCTCGTGCGCGTCACTGGATCGGATAGGGCTCAGGTAAGAAAAAGGAGGGATCTGTGGGGGAGCTACAGCACAGAAGGTTTTTCAACTTAATGCAAAGAATGCATTAAGGTAAAACAAAAACGACATGTCTTTAGGGAGCATCTACAGCTAACACTTTTTCCTTAAAATAAAGGATAGAGAAGGGAAAGATTAGAACCCCTGTCTGGTTTTACTGCTGCCCTGGAGAGATATTTCCCCTTGCTCACTGTCTTAGGGATCAACTTTTCACCAGACAGGAACTGAAGGAAGCTTCAACACAGACAAAGTTGAGTAGGGAAATGCTAGAACCTCTGTCAGTGTTTTATTGTTGTCTGTTTCCTTATTGCAGATTTTTCTTCATTTCTTGTCTGGTAAAACCTTGTCCCTAGAACAGAAAGTAGGGTGAAATCTTTGTAATGGAGCCCTAGATAGTAGTAAAACTTGAAATGAGTTCTAACCTTTCCCTATTTTATCCAAAGCTAAAAAAAATGTCCCAGCTATAGATACAGTACACTTTAATATACACGTGTATTCAGTCTGATAATGTGTCATGGTAAACACAGCTGGGCTACAGATATGTGGGGTGTGGTATACTCCTTTATTGAAATGTTGGATTCTGTGGCTCTTTAGCTGGAGCTACGATTGTCGTCAAATTTGAGGAAATCCTATAATATATTTTTTATTATGTGTTCCCAGCATACCCACCGGGGCATGTGGTTTGGTGGAGACACGTAGGCTGAGGTCACTCCTTATCGTTTATTCACCTGAGCTTGCCGGGAGTAGCGGTGATCCTTTTCTCTTTACATTTACTAACCCCCATGATTGGTATAAGGGGCACAGTGATATGCTTTCACCTCTACTTTGAGCGGCACCTTAACCACTTGCCGACCGCAGTCTGACGGTGACAGAGTGGCTCGTTATCGCAAACCGCAGTCATATGATGGTGGCTGCGATAACTAGTGCTGTGAGCGTGTGCGTGCCGCCGGAGGTGCGCTCGCGCGCACACTGTGTCCGGGGGGGCCAGGGAGCAGGTAGGGCAGACTCGATCGCCGACGGCTACCTGCGATGGCCCCCCCGCAGTGAGAGAACGGAGGTCCGTGTAAGTAAACACGGATCTCCGTTCTGACAGAGGGGGAAGGGCGGTGATCACAGGCTTCCTCTATATGGAAGCCATGATCATCCCCTTTCCCCAGCCAGGGCAGCCCACACACAGTTAGAACACGCCCAGGGAACACTGTTAACCCTTAGAGCGCCCCCTCCAGGTTAACCCCTTCACTGCCAATGGCATTTACACAGTAATCAGAGCATTTTTATAGCACTGATCGCTGTATAAATGCCAATGGTCCCAAAAAAGTGTGAAAATGGTCCGACATGTCCGCTGCAATATCGCAGCACCGCTAAAAAGATCGCCGCCATTACTAGTAAAAAAAAAAATAAAAACGCCAGAAATTAATTCTCATCATCCGTAAACGTGGCAACTTTTGCGCAAACCAATCAATAAACACTGATTGCATTTTTTTTTTACCAAAAATATGAGGAAGAATATAAATCGGTCAAAACCGATGGAAAAAAATGTTTTTTTATATATTTGTTTTGAATTTGTATTTTAGCAAAAAGTAAGAAATTTGTTTTTTTTTGCAAAATTGTCGCTCTTCTTTTGTTTATAGCGGCGATCAGAAATGACGCAGAGGTGATCAAATACCACCAAAAGAAAGCTCTATTTGTGGGAAAAAAAGGACGCAAATTTCGTTTGGGTACAACATCGCATGACCGCACTATTGTCAGTTAAAGCGACATAGTGCCGAATCGCAAAAAGTGCTCTGGTCCTAAAGTGGGAAATCCTTTCGGGGCTGAAGTGGATAAGCAATCAAAAAGATAAAATGACATACTGGACATTTCACCATTGTGGGCTCCACCAAATGTTGCCAGCCTTTGATGGGTGGGTGAGGGAATGGGAGTACCTGTCTTTCCTCTCCCTTTAAAAAGCCACAGAAGGAAGTTTTTTCCTGGTCCTCACTTCTTTTTCCTTCCCTAGCCATAGAATGAAAAGCTTTTAAGCTCGGCAGATAAGATCTTGCAGGTTTTTGGACTAATATGCTGGATTTTGTAGATTTTTTGCAATCAGTGCGGTCAGTTTGTGCCTGCAGCAAAGTAATTCTTCCCACATTATTCAAAACAAAAAGCTAGGTTTAAAATGAGCCCTGGTGACCACAGGCTTTATGCTTATAGAGCTCACCACTGAGTATGTAGAGCAGGCCAGCAAAGAAGGTGATTTTTCCTTTGGTGTTTTCTGAGCCTCCAATTTTGGTGCATTTCATCCCAACAAGAACAAAAATCGAACCAAAAAATCCCAGGCTGACTGCTGCTATCATCAAACCACGACAGGCTTGGATATACCCTAAGGAAAAAATAATAATGAAAATATATTATTTTCACTTGACTTACCACTAATTTCATAGTTATTCTTTCCATATTTATGTCTGCCAAGATACAATAATATATAATGTAGCCAAGAATAACAATTACAAGCGGTCCCCTAGTTACAAACATCTGACTTACAAACGACTCCTACTTACAAACGGAGGGAGACAACAGGAAGTGACAGGAAATCTCCCCCTAGGAAGGGAAATTCACTCCTGTAAGAGTTATTATGGGAAAATGTGTCTCCACTGAAGCTTTATCACCAAGGTTTGTTTCCACAAAAACCCCAAATTTTCAAAATCCAATTATCATTGAGACAGGAAGTGAGGTGAAATCTTCTGAACAGAAACATAGACAGCAAAACAAACATTACAGGGATGTTACCCCTTCCCTATGCTATCCAAAATGCTTAAAAATAGTTTTTTTTGGGTGGAGCTACACTTAAAAAATATACCTGTTCCAACTTACAAACAAATTCAACTTATGAACAAACACACAGTCCCTATCTTGTTTGTAACCCGGGGACCGCCTGTATACAAATATGTACTGTATGTGAAAAGACCAGTTGCTATTCAAAGAGATAGTTACCATACACACCTTTGCAGCTTAATGAAAAAGCTATTGTAGGCTAAAACAGGCAGTTTGGGTGTATCAGTTAATTTTTTATATTCAGCAGTGATATATAAACTGTGTGCACAATTGTTGTAATTTTGAGGATTAGTTTAATTATACATATAAAGTACACTGCTCTCGGTCAATCCAAACTGTTAATAAACCTCAAACCTGAATATTTAAGAAAGTAAAAGTGAGGTTGTGGCTTTCTTAGGAGAAAATCTATGTGTACACAATTTTTGGGCAACTATTAGTGTGCAGAATTATTATGCAACTAAAGCCCCTTTCACATTTGTGTGACTTTTCCAGCGAGTCGCATGACAAGTTGTACCCCATGGTTCCCAATGATAACCATTCATATTTGTGCGACTTCAAGTCACACCGACGTCAAAGTAGTCCTTGCACTACTTTGGTGTGACTTTGATGCGAGTTGAGGTCCTTAGACCTTAAGTTTACACAGGCATTCCCTGAGATTGCGTCAAAATTGCTTCAAAAATCGTGCTCTCAAAATCGTGCCAAAATCGCGCGACTTTCAAGTCGTGGTAGTGTGAAAGGGGCCTTAATGAAAAACATTTTTTTTCCTATCTCACTTATTTATTTACATCTGTTAAAGTGAGAATAATAAGCAAACTACTCAAAATGTACAAATAAACAATTTCTGACATTTAAAAAAAGAAAAAAAAAATCAGTGACCAATATAGCCCTCTTTCTTTTCAATAACAGTCATAAACCTTCCTATAATGGAGTCTGTCAGTTCTTGATCGGTTGATGACCACCTTTTTGTGCAGACGCTCCCAGACACTGTTCAGAGAGGTGTACTGTTTTCCTTCACCATAAATTTCCCATTTAAGAAGGGCCCACAAGTTCTCAATAGGGTTTAGGTAAGGTGAGGAAGGGCGTCATGACATTATTCTTTCATCTTCAAGGCCTTTTACTCCACGCAGTGGAGTACTTCGATGCATATGATGGAGCATTTTCCTGCATAAATATTAGCCCAGTCTGGACGTTTCAACTTATGTGTCTTGTTCAGTGGTGCTCAGCCTTCCTTACCTTGGCCATGTCTCTGAGCACTGAATACCTTGTACTTCAGTGCACTCCAGGTAGGTTGTAGTTCTGGAATATGGCAGAACTAGAGGATATGGGTTCCTGGTGGCGTCACGTTTGATTCTTCTCAAATCTTTGGCAGTTAAGTTGCATCTTTTTTTCTCAACACATATCTTGCACCCCTGTTGACTATTTGCAACAAAACGATTGATGGTTCATGCCCCAATATCTTAGCAATTTCAAGAGTGCTGCACCCCTCTGAAATACTTTTTACAATTTTTGACTTTTCAGAGTCAGTTAAATCTCTTTTTTGGCCCATTTTGCCTGAGGAAAAGAAGCTGCCTAATAATTATGCACACCTTGATATAGGGTGTTGATCTCCTTAGGCCACACCCTCCCTCATTACACAAATACATATCCCCTGATATGCTTAAATCCAATAAGCATTCAAGTTTACACAGGTTGGAGTTGAACAATATGCATAAAAATGATTTGGTCAAAATACTCACTTGCCTAATAATTGTGCACAGTGTAAAAAGGTGGAACAGTTTCATTCAGAAATTAATTCACAGTAACCAACAGTTTAAAGTGTATCTATGCACCAAATCAAAAATGTAACATATTGCAGATTGTTAACGCCTGGAGTGCTGGCTGCACTTGTTTCCTTTTTCTTTTTTTTTCAAGCTTCTTTTGCTTTATTTTCACCTTATAATTCTGAAAATAACACACTTCCTGTCCCTGGGATGCACATCACCCCTCCACAGTATCTATGGGGGAAGTCATTATTGTAACCCTAGGCTGCTCACCCTAGGCTGCTCTCCTGGTATGGACTCCAAACATAGTCCTTATCTCTTTATCTGAATTACATGGAGGGCAGGGCAATTGGTAGTTTACAGAAGATAGCTGCAAAGGAAGATATTTTTTGGTGCAGCTCACACAGACATGGTTTTTGTGGCTAGATCAACAGGTATCCTCTGCATTTTCTGAAAATGTTCTTAGCCTGAAAAAAAAGAAACAAATGCAGCCGCCACATGTAAGGACTGCAAGCTGCAACATATTACATTTTTATTCTTGGGTTTAGTTATCCTTAAAAATAATTTTCAAAGGTACCATAATACTAAAGCAATTGCTAATTAGTGTTGACAGCTATGATTCTGTCATAGAAGACAGCAGTGCACTACAGTCCCATCATGCCATGTTTACCTAATCTGATTATATTTTTACATATTAAATACTTTTTGTGACCAACCCAACGGGGAGAGGGGCTTTTGGAGGGGACTGCAGGGTAGTCTCTTGCCTACTGACTATGGGTCCTGGCTATTCAGGGGGCTCTATTCTTTGAGAAGGGCATGCATGGGGGACCTTTGGAGTGGTTTTGCTTTGGATTTGGGTCCATGTCTCCCCCCGAAACTCACAGACTCACAGACCCCCCCCCCCGACTCAGAGCAGATGTTAACATAATCAGCTCAAAACAACCTGATGCTGGGGTCTCCTGTTATAATCTGTTTACTAATGTATAATTTCCCCATTGTGTGCCTCCTAAATGTGAGTTCCCATTGTTAATTGAGTCGCCTATTGTTTCTCTCTGATGGCTAATCCTCTTGGATATGTGAATAGCATTGTGTCCACTTTACCTTGTTACCAAACCATTGTGGGATGTTTATGTTTGTGTTAGCTGTTTATTAGCTGTACTGATGTTACTGTTTACAGTTTTCATTGTTTAGGATTATGTATCAGGCTCTTACCTAATTTTGTGCAGTATATATTCTGTGTGAATTTACAATAAAGTCAGTTCCAGTTTGCACCTAAGCTAGTGTTGTCTAGTCCTTGGGTGCAATGCACAACGATAACACCTGGTTCCTGAGTCCAGAGTGGAGGAAGCTGTATACTGACAGAAGCACCCAAGAGGGGTGCCAAGCGGTCCATCTAAGTTGAAGTTTACTGGCTTTGTATTCTTTGTCAATATTTGAATGTCAATGAAAATATGTTACTGTAGACTCACACAGGCATACCTGTTTGTCCCTGAATGTTCTGTGACAACATAAATAAATAATTTAAATAAACAGTTGAGCATGGTGACCAATCCTGAGATTAAAAGATAGCTAATGGTAAATTGGAATGACATATATGTCCTACCAGACACTACCAAGATGTGAAAAACTCCAACAAGGCATTCATTGGCTAGATCTCAGGTAACAGAAGTGGCTTAGGGGTTGATTTACTAAAGCCAAATAGACTGTGCACTTTGCAAAATGTAGTTGCACTCTGCTAGAGCAGTTGCTCCACAGCTTAGTAAATGAGGTAAGGCTTTACTTTGCAAAGAATACCCAATCATGTGCAAGGAAAATGTAAAAAACTACTTTTTTGCTTGCACATGATTGGATGAAGGAAGTCAGCTAAGCTTCTGCTCATTTACTAAGATCTGGAGCAACTGCTCTTACAGAGTGCAACTGCACTTTGAAAAGTGTACAGTCTATTTGCCTTAGTAAATCAGCCCCAAAGTGTACAGGAAGTGTAGGGGAGTTTACTACATGGAGAAGAGGTAACTGAGCATGAGCAAACGCTCTTTACATCAGGGTTCATTGTGAATTTTTTACATCAGATAAGTGTGTTTGT
The DNA here is from genome assembly GCA_018402905.1 of Glandirana rugosa. NCBI lineage: Eukaryota > Metazoa > Chordata > Amphibia > Anura > Ranidae > Glandirana > Glandirana rugosa. Next base: position 3,313,410 of record BLSH010042062.1, on the reverse strand, counting down.
AGGTTTCATAGCTCTTCTTATAAATCAAATTGGATTTTAAGTCTATTGGTCATTTCTGTCCTGTAAAGGGCTGTGCGTCCAGTATGAAGGAGGAGGTCCAAACAGTAGGAAGATAAAACAAATAGAAATGTTTGCTGGAGTTAGAAATTAACAGACCTATTAAATGACTCACTGACTTCCATTAAACAAACATTTTGCCTGGACACTGGAAAAATCACACACATCTACATTCAAACAATCCATGGTAATAACAATTATCTCATTCAAAGTTCAAAAATATTTGATTTCCTGCTGAGCTTCATTATTTGCGTCATTTCAGACTAAAATTAATTTGTATTGAGCTCTTATATTGTATTGCAAATTTAGAAAGCTTATTTCAACATGAAGTATTTTTTTTTTGCCTCTGTCCACCTCTGAACATTAGAGGCCAAAGTAAAAAAAATAAAAAAAATAGGCAGAAAGGAGTGCAAAAAATTTTGAGAGCAGTCAGTGTGCTCTTTATAATCCAGGAAGCATGACCCCAGGGCCGATCCTAGGGTTACAGGCGCCTGGGTGCAGAAATATTTCTGGCGCCCCCATGTGGGCGTGGTCATCTTACTAACCCCGCCCCTTTACAAACGTTTCTATGGAGGTAATCTCTCTAGGGGGAGGTCTAGGGTAATCTCATGTGACGAAGAGAAGGTCATACAACAAATAACAATTCTCTAGTACCCTCCTAGGGTCCAATTAATTCTGAGGAATCCCCTCGTAGAGACACAAAACTCGGCAACGGTATCTTTGCAAACATTTCCCCGCCCCAATCATTCTACTGGTGCGGGTGTACCCCCGCGGTCTTTATAAAGACGTGGGTCCGCGGACATTGGGATCCTAGCCGGGACCCCAGTACGAAGGACCTAATATTTCTCGTGTGACTGACGAGAGTTTTAAAAAACGTGAGGAA
>BLSH010042062.1:3273746-3293112 GCA_018402905.1 Glandirana rugosa | reverse complement strand
AATTGTCAGTTAAATCCACGCAGTGCCGAATCGCAAAAAGGGCTCTGATCCTACAGTGGGAAATCCTTCCGGGGTGAAGTGGATAATCTTAAATTTGAGCATGAATAATTAAAAGAATTAAAAACAAACATGAGTATTACGCAAACTAAAATATATTTTATTAAATATAATATATTTGAACATTCACAAAATATGCAACATTCAGTGTTTTCAAAATATTAAAGCAGCCTGAGATTAAGGTGTCAAAGTTTGTGGTCTCTTCCTTAGCTAATAAAGTGGCAATAATAAATTTGCATATTTTTTTTTATATTCTTATTTTAATTTCATTAGGTATTACTATCAGTACAAATATTGCAATTACTTCAATGTTCTTAAATTTGCATACAATTTTGGACACTTTCATGTTGAAGAGCTCCCTCCTCTCGTTCACTTCTTTTGTCTGTAGTGCCACCTGCTGGTGTCATTTCTGATGCCCAACTGAAAACATTGGGCTGTACTTTTAATTTTACTTCCCTGATCCTCCACTCTTCCATCAGATGGCACTCACCCATGCTCCGGTGGTAAACTGTATCTCCAGTGCAGGGTTGTCTACCAGGACCCGGTCTTGATGATGTCACAGACTTAGACACCCGGGAAATGAGGGAGAAGATCTGTGGGGACTGGTCTAACAGCTTGGAGGAGCGGAGGATTAGACAAGTAAATCTACTTTTTCATGCCATCTAGACATAAATAGGAAGTTAACTCTAGCAGTGTGGGCATGGAACCACTGCAAAAAAAGGATTTTCAAGTTCCTGGAATTCAGCCTTTATGATACAGGGTACAATATAAACAACAGTGCCAGAAAGGTTATCTTACAGGAGGTGAGGGTATTGGGGCAAAGCAGTGTCAGAATTTTGATTAATAGCTTAAATACCCCCGAAATTAAAAAAAAAAAAATCTTAAATACCCCCTTCTCAGCTTTATAAGGTACTAAATAATAAATGCCACTTCATCCACCAGTTATACATGACTTGATTTAAATCGAAATAACTGTACTAATGTGTTTTTGAAAGGTGAGAGAAGCCATACCTCACAGGATCTGGAAAGAAAGGCTGAGCAAATGAGCAGTGCCAAAGGCAGTTGCCAACAGCCCTTATCCCAGGAGGGAACAATAGTAAATAGAGTAGGTTTTCTAGTCTTCTTGGCCAGTGGTTACCCTCACCCCCAACAGTAGCCAGACAGCAGCAATTGGGGGGACTTATAGACATAAGAACATCATTTATTTCAGGCCAAACAAGGGGGCCGGGGTTTAAAATCAACATGTTAACAGGCAATGGACATTTATTCTTAATGAACAGCAATGGAGCTTTAAAACAAGGCTTTACTGACCTAATTAGCTGCAGGTACTGTGAATTAATTCATCCTAAGGGCTCATGTACATGGCTGATTAGGGCCATACACCACCAATATCAGTGCATTTGACATGCTGACACTGTCCACAGCTGTCTGCAGCAAATACGCAAATCTGGGCAATGTAGTACCCCAATTGGTGGTGCACATGAGCCCTAAAAATAACAGCAGGGATTTTACGTTGGTTTTAACAGCTGAGAACAACTGCTATTTTTTTACATTAGAAGGCTGTCAGACCGCAAGAACCCTGCTGCCAGAACAAACAAAGGGAGAAAAGCTGTCATTTCAGTGAGTCAGTTGTATAATGCAAAGATGAATTGCCCCACAGTGCCTGCAGCTATCAGTGAAGACTCACATACTATTTGTTTAATATATCTAATTTTTTTGAATGTGCATATCAGAGTCTGATTTAAAATGGAGACAATAAGCATCAGTGAATAAGGCCTTACCCTTCCACAAAGCCACATATCTGAACAGAGGGGCACTTTTAAAATTTGATAAGGTATGGGGGGGGGGGGGTTAGGTGGATGGCCTCACCTCTCACAGTGACGGATTAGTATATACTTTGTGATTAAAAGCTAACTATTTTCTTTCATGAGGTAGTTTGATGAGGATTTTATTGCACCTGAAGAGACAGATGTGTTGTTCCTTATACCAACTATATCCTGGGTCTCGCACCTCCTGGTAACATAATAATGTGAGTGGTTGTCTTAGCCTGACCATTATGTTCAAGTGCTCCTAGGACGGAGGGTAATGCCTTGGCGGGAAGGTACTGTGGGTTGGTTGCCAAGCTGCATGAGCAATGCTTCTAAGATTCTTTTGTATAATGTACTGCACTTTTCTTTTTTGTGTGTTTTTTGATTACTTTTTTCTTTTTGGGACAGCTCACTAGAATGTGGTGGGCGGCCCCTATTATGGTATGTAAAATAACTTTGTTAAAACAATAAAAAGAGTTTTAAAAAAAAAATAAAATGGAAACAGAAGTCAAACCAAATAAAAAAAACTGATCTATATTCTATGCATTCTATAAAGGAGTTATACATACACTTCTAATGAAACAAGTGCCTAATAAAGGAATAGAAAGCATCCAACTGTAAATTATTCCTAAGTGTATAAAGCAAAGAACTCATTTGGAGATATTTAAATTAACCTTTTTCTAGCCAACGGAAGTGGGAGTTACATGGGTTTCCCAGTCATGTGATTGGCAGTCACAGTGTTTACGTGATTAGAAGCCCCTCCCCTCTCTTTGTAAACTTTGTAAACAGTGACCGGTAGCTGTAGCTGACAGCATTGTTACAGTGCTGGGGATGCTAACACTAAAAAGTGACACAAGCTGTATGCATATACGTGTCAGCCAGACTTTAAAGCCCCCCACCATGCTGCCACATACAGTATTTCACGAAAGTGAGTACACCCCTCACATTTTTATAAATATTTTATTATATCTTTTCATGTGACAACACTGAAGAATTGCACTTTGCTACAATGTAAAGTAGTGAGTGTACAGCTTGTATAACAGTGTAAATTTGCTGTCCCTCAAAATAACTCAACACACAGCCATTAATGTCTAAATCGCTTGAAACAAAAGTGAGTACACCCCTAAGTGAAACTGTCCATATTGGGTCCAATTAGCCATTTTCCCTCACCGTGTCATGTTACAAGGTCTCAGGTGTGAATGGGGAGCAGGTGTGTTAATTTTGGTATTATCACTCTCACTCTCTCATACTGGTTATTGGAAGTTCCATGGAAGAACCTCATGGCAAAGAACTCTCTGAGGATCTGAAAAAAAGAATTGTTGCTCTACATAAAGATGGCCTAGGCTATATGAAGATTGCCAAGACCCTGAAACTGAGCTGCATCATGGTGGCCAAGACCATACAGCAGTTTAACAGGACAGGTTCCACTCAGAACAGGACTCGCTATGGTCGACCAAAGAAGTTGAGTGCACGTTCTCAGTGTCATATCCAGAGGTTGTCTTTGGATAATAGACGTATGAGTGCTGCCAGCATTGCTGCCAAGGTTGAAGGGGGGGGGTCAGCCTGTCAGTGCTCAGACCATACGATGCACACTGCATCAAATTTGTCTGCATGGCTGTCATCCCAGAAGGAAGCCTCTTCTAAAGATGATGCACAAGAAAGCCTGCAAACAGTTTGCTGAAGACATGCAAACTAAGGACATTGATTACTGGAACCATGTCCTGTGGTCTGATGAGACCAAGATAAACTTTTTTGCTTCAGATGGTGTCAAGAGTGTGTGTGTGGCGACAACCAGGCGAGGAGTACAAAGACAAGTGTGTCTTGCCTACAATTAAGCATGGTGGTGGGAGTGTCATGGTCTGGGGCTGCATGAGTGCTGCCAGCACTGGGGAGCTACAGTTCATTGAGGAAATCAGGAATGCCAACATTTACTGTGACATACTGAAGCAGAGCATGAGCCCCTCTCTTCGGAGACTGGGCTGCAGGGCAGTATTCCAACATGATAATGACCCCAAACACACCTCCAAGATGACCACTGCCTTGCTAAAGAAGCTGAGGGTAAAGGTCATAAACTGGCCAAGCATGTCTCCAGACTCTAACCCTATTGAGCATCCATGGGGCATCCTCAAACGGAAGGCGGAGGAGCGCAAGGTCTCTAACATCCACCAGCTCCGTGATGTCGTCATGGAGGAGTGGAAGAGGACTCCAGTGGCAACCTGTGAAGCTCTGGTGAACTCCATGCTTAAGAGGTTTAAGGCAGTGCTGGAAAATAGTGGTGGACACACAAAATATTGACACTTTGGGCCCAATATGGACATTTTAACGTAGGGGTGTACTCACTTTTGTTGCCAGGGGTTTAGACATTAATGGCCGTGCGTTGAGTTATTTTGAGGGGATAGCAAATTTACACTGTTATACAAGCTGTACACTCACTACATTACATTGTATCAAAGTGTCATTTCTTCAGTGCTGTCACATGAAAAGATAGAATAAAATATTTACAAAAATGTGAGGGGTGTACTCACTTTTGTGAGATACTGTATATGGGTATAGCCAGTGTGAAGAGGTTAAAAAGAAATTATTGATAGCTTCTGGACTCCAGATAGTAAAATATTTTTAAAAAAATCCTACATAAATATATACAGTTACAGAGTTTCCAGAACAGAGGATCCCCAATTCAAAAGTACTATAACTAAACCAAACCAGACTTTTCCATTGCTTTCATTAAGGCTTTGTTCGCATATATGCAAATTGGATGTGTTTTTAAGTGCATCCGATTCGCATAACATTTTATCTGGACTGGCTTTCAATGAAGCCAGCTTACACATGTTTGGGGTGGCCGCAGTTCATTTTTTAAAAGGGTCCTGTCCGGTTTAGGTGCGAATTTAAATAAAAATTCGCACCTGAACCGGTAAACTAAATTGCCCTGGACTTAAAGGAAAGTTTACGTAAACCCTAACAATGAGCTTTTCCTATTAGACCTGCTTTGGATTGCTAGATATACCATTGAAAATGTTTTGTTATATCTGTTCAAAAAGTACTTTTTTTTTACCAGAAACTGTGTGAGCTGATAGCTTGCTGCTCTCAATGAGGGGTTATGAATATGAAGAGGGGTTATGGACATAAGGAGAGGGGAGGAGACAAGAAGAGGCCTTTCTAATCCTAAGTAGGCAGGGCTGACACCATGTGCTTAGGGATTCAGAGCTGTGTTGTTTTATGAAAGAGGAAGGCAGGAGCACACCATGGGGTTGATTTACTAAAGCTTGAAAGTGCAAAATTTGGTGCAGCTCCACACAGAAACCAATCAGCTTCAAGGTTTTATTGTCAAAGCTTGATTGAACAAGCTGAGGTTAGAAGCTGATTGGCTAGCATGCAAAGCTGCACCGGTTTTTGCACTCTCCAGCTTTAGTAAATCAACCCCTATATATCTGGCACATCAACAGTTATTTTTCTTCACTTGCAACATGTTCAAAGAGATAAAACACAGGGAAATGAGCATGTATTCTTGATATGTGAGAAATATTGCCTTGGCCGGCTGGCATTTTAGGCTACCGTGCTGACCTTTGATCCTAAAAAAATACTACTTGCTGGTCTGTCATGCTGCTTCAGAGACTTTCATATTCTTTGAATCGCCCACCTAGATGTTCAGACTTCTCTCTGACTCGTCTACCTGAGTGCTTGTTTTGGGCCCATGACAATGACAGTATTGAAGTCAGTGACAACCAGGCAACTGGTACTGTACATAGTCAATAAAAAAATAGTCCAGTGCATAAAATGGTCCACAGGACAGTATACATAATTAGATGAGCTGTTGTCAGAAAAAACACTGTACCCCAGCCAGAAGCATGAGAGGGGTGCTTCTCTGTTGCTACAGTGAAGGATCAGGATCCACCTAAATGTGCAAAAGACACCTAACCATTGCAGCCTTTTTTAAAAGTTACAGAAACGTTTTCCACAGTTCTAAAACAGGATCATAATTGTAATGTAGGCACATCTCGTATATACCTTCACGGCAAAAACGTTTTTCTCTTAGTTTAGGACGAATATTACTGGTTTATAAACTCTATGTATACATTTTACATTTGAAACATTTCCATCAGTCCCCAAATATATAAAAAAATAAAATAATTTTGTAAACTGAGATGAGAAAAAAAATCACATAGAAATGTGACAGCAGAGCGCAGTTGTATAAATATCCTCCAATAAGAGTTGATGATGAGAAGACAGAGAGTTCTCAGAATGGAGGATGATCTTTTCCTACTGTCCAGGGACCGCTCGGATAGGATCAGAAATGTTAATGTAACATCCCCATGATTAGATCAGAGTTCTTTTTACATTTTCAAATTAAGTACACAAAAATATTCCTTCATGTAAAAAAAGAAAGAAAGAAAAAATGATGGTTCACATAAATAAATAATTTCAAGCCATTTTGTAACCAGCCAAGTAGTCTTTGAAGACATTGCTGTTAAAGAACAGTGTAAAAGTTCGTCTTTGAAGATGCTGCTGTTAAAGAACAGTGTAAAAGTTCGTCTTTGAAGATGTTGCTGTTAAAGAACAGTGTAAAAGTCAGTCTTTGAAGACGTTGCTGTTAAAGAACAGTGTAAAAGTCAGTCTTTGAAAACATTGCTGTTAAAGAACAGTGTAATCAGTTTCCATTTTGATAGGCTCTGTCCCAGCTACGCCCTCATACAGCTCAGGTACCACAAGCTCAGGGACCTGCAGCACTGTCCTGTCATTTGCAGTTTTCTTCCCATTTTCTAATCGCTTACGCAAGTCAGAAACAGAAATTCTGTCAGATACCTTCCATATCCAACAAGATTTCATAATGTTGTATCTGCAAAACAAAGGATTAGACATAGACATCATTAAAAACAGAACGCATAACAGATGTCTTAAAAAAAACATTGAACCAATCACATCTCAGCAGTCATTCTTGTAGCTCAAATTAGAAAAATATAGCTAATATCTAATTAGTCATTGCGTAAAACACCAGAGCATTTTCTGACATTTTTCGACTGTTGTATCAAAGATATTACCATGAAAATGTATTTGAAAGCAATGAAAATATTAGTTAGTCCCTTACAAAATCTGTTTACAGTTGAAGGGCCTCTTCATGACGTTACCACGCTGCAAATGCTGTAAGATGCTGGAAGGAGGAACCTCTGGAAATGGAGGAGCACCTGAAAATAAAGAGTGAGAGGACATGATTAAGGCATATCTATGGTCAAAATTTGAAATCATATATTCATTTCCAAATTGTATTTCAGTTATTTCTAGCCTGATCTGAAGGATATTAACATTTGTAAACTTACTTTGTAATGATCCTCACATATTTACTTTCTTGAATTCTGCGACATATATTCACTATGCCCTGTGAGTAGGCACTGCTGTGTCACACAATTTACAGAGCCTTCCTTCTAAACCAGCGGTCTCCAAACTCCGGCCATGGGGCCAGATTTGGCCTTTGCTTGCTTGTATCCGGCCCTTGGGGCACTGCTTTCATCCACTGATACCAACATAATTCCCCCAACTAACACCAATGAAGGGGCAGAATTCCTCCCAACGACACCAACGACGGGGCACAATTTCTCCCAATGACACCGAAGGTGGGGCACAATGACACCAATGATGGGGCACAGTTTCTCCTCCTGAATCAAGGATGGGGCACTGTTCCTCCCACTAACACGGGCATTGTTTATTCCCACCGATGTCGAGACCTTTTCTACTCCAATAACCACAGTTCTGCCCCCCTTAAGTCTGAAGGACAGTAAACTGTCCCTCTCGTTAGAAATTTTGGAGACCCCTGTTCTTAACTAAAGAAATACTGAGAAGAGGAGTTTCGGGAAGCAGTCGTACTTAAGTGTACAGCAGGTTTTTAAGATAAATGAACCATCTTTGTAATGAACATAGCATTTACTGGGGCATATGGCTTAAAATGATCTTTTTATTTAAAAGTAATAACTCTTCAACCGCTAGGTAACTGTTTGTGGAGTTAAGATGTGTCCTTAGTAAACTGAAATGCATGTCCACACAGTAACCCCAGTGGGGGGGTAGTTTACTAATGAAGTAGAGCATGTTTACTTCCAACTTGAATTTTAACTTTGCAAATGGAATTTTCACTCATACTATAATAAATACAAGCTAACTTTGCAAAGAATGCTCAATCATATGCATATTAAAAATATATATTTTTTTTTAAAAAATGTGATTGCAAATGACTGAGGATAAAATAGAAATCAGCAAAACCTCATTTACTAACATAAGTGAATTTCCTCTGAGAAGAGAGATTTTTCACTTAACTAAGTGAATGAGGTGAAGTAGTGAAATTGTGAAACAATCCTGTTTTTTTTTAAAATTTGCCTTACACATGATTGTATGAATTTTCCCTTTGTTCACCTCATTCATCAAGTAAAGTAAAAATTCAAGTAAAGTAAAAAGTCATATACAACTTCCAAAAACGTAATATGACTCTATTAAATTTGGCTTTATTGAGCAGTGGGCATGTTGCACTGTGAAGACAATGATTTTCTAGTTTAGTATATTAAATTCTAAAACCGCTGGTAGATAGAAGGCGGATAATGAAACATAAGTGAGCTAAAAGTACACCTATCCGTTAATCACATTCATTATGTACAAATGCCAATATGTGGGACTGTATTACATACAAGCAAACAGCTTCTGCTTGTGATTTCACTGCAGTTCCTTGGACTACTTGTCCTAGCAGCCCTTGCAACTAATGTATCATGTTGGTGTGCATGGGTGTTATTTTGTGGATGGGGTCTTGACAACATCATAGGCAATTACTGCTCATGTAGGATGTAACTGCTTCCTTTGTCTGTCAATTGTCAGAGTACATAAAACAAGTGTAAAATTATGGAACAGATTGCAAATGGCTTAGAAGCAGCCCCAATCCAGTCCATTAGTTGAGTTGGGAAAACAAAGATTCCAACATTGTGATTTTGGCTTCCTAAAGAAGTGATTAGGTAAGTCACATACTTTTAAATGATGCCTTTTCATTCTTTTTATAGACCTCACCTTTAACAAGGCATGGCAAAGACCAAAGGTGATGTACAAAGTTAGGTAACCACAGCAACTAGATATATGGTGGCCATATCAGTGAAACTTAATCTATGGATATTATACATTACTGCACTTTGAACAATACTGTGTGTGCTTTCAAATTGGTGATATAGCACAGAATCAAGCTATATGTGGATGCACTTACTGTGGGTTACACTTTCCTAATTTGAAAATTTTATATTTTTGCATTCACTAAGTGTTCAATTTTTTTATGCCACTACCAGGAGACAGGTGAAATTGTGTAGCTTTTGTTGAATTATAAAAAATCGGGATGTGGTTAAATAACACAAAAGCCATGTGACAAAGGAGGTTAACTGGCAAGTAAATTATAATTGTATACACAGCTGCAAAGGTGAGTCATATTAAAGTGGCAGTTAAATGCAGCAGTCACTAATTTACCTGCCAAAAGCTTTGTAATTCTGTATCACTTAACAGTCTGGTAATTTAAATTCCTATATCCTGATTGGAGCTTCCTATTTCTTCTCAGCACCTCCAGCTTCCTCATTTAACTAATAAGTAACACAGTGATTCCATAACATTGGCCAGAAAATTACAGCTAGAATTTTGAATGTAAACTGGATTGCTATGGCCAGCATAGACACCCTTCTATCGCTACTAGTTACACATAAGATAGCATTTATGGTCAAACTGGTTCGAGTAATAATAACTAGCATCATAGCTATCACCATGATCATTATAAGTACATAATCATCCACCTTATTTAACAGATATCGCCACTTACCCAAAGTAACTATTTCATAAAGAAAAATCCCAAAGGACCATCTAAATGAACAAAAAGGAAAAAAAAACAAAACAATCATCAGATTGCACACATCAGTACAAAACTAAATTAATACAGATATAACAAAATAGTTAGTAAAGCAACAAATTAAATGTTAGAAGCAACTGATTATACTTTATTTTTTAAACACGTAACAAAAATGTATCACTTTATATTGTAGTTTACATGTAATTAAAGTGCAGAAAAAGTATGTATACTGATTTTGTCTTCACTGGGTTAGATAGGTTAGTGTTAGAATGTGGGTGGCTATAGATACAGGGATTTTAGTTTTAGCATGGACTTCTACTTTAAATTTTAATACACAGCTTAAAATTTTAAAATCTCTATCTCATCCTGCTGGAGATAGAAGGGCACTCAATCACTGCAAGTTACTAACAGTATAACTACTAAGAAAAAAAAAAATATAGCAACTAGGGATGAGCTGAACACCCCCCAGGTTCGGTTCACATCAGAAGATGCAAACAGACAAAAAGTTCAGGGCGAACATCCGAACACCATTAACCTCCCTGGCGGTATGATTATGTCAGATTTTTGCATCTAAAAGCGGTATATTGTTTTGCATAGAAATTTGGTGTTTTATATTGTAGGCCTGTATAACTCACTTAAATCTGTCCAAACAAGAGTCTAGTAGAAATCCCGGGTATGATAAAGTTTGAAACAAGAAATCATAAATTATAATATAATAAATAACTAAATAAATCAAAACGAATAATATAATAGTAATAACATTTATTCAATAATGTAATTAAATCAAAAACACTGAAATTTGCTCATTTGCAGAATTGTCGCTGTCGTCACTTTCAGTGTCTGATGATAAATTTCCCCAAAAATCAGTATCGCTCAATTCTGCAAATGATTCCTATTTACTATAGCTGTTTTCTAGCTGATCAAAAACTACATTTGACGTAAAGGGACGTTTTTTGGATGCCATGGACATTCTCAAGTTTCCAGGCAGAAAGAATGACATATATGATATAAAGGTGCATGCAGGACACTGGACAAAGCACTAGGGACAAAGGGGATGTGAAATGATTTGATACAGTAATGTAATCTTACAGATTACAGTGTACTGTATGTATACTGTGTGTGTGTTTCACTTTTTGAATTTGCCGCCGGTCTCCGCCCCCGTGCGACGTGACACAGAGGTATCGGGTGGAGGTCACAGCCCGCAGACACAGTGGGGGGACATTGCTGGATCCAGGGGACAAGGTAAGTAATGCTGCCTGGATCCAGTGATGCAATCCTGAGTGTGGCTCGGGGTTACCGCTCTTGGTACAGAAAATTCACCCTGAGCCACACTCGGGAATACCGCCAGGGGGGTTAAAGTCTATGGGATGCGAACATGAAAAATCAAATGTGCTCATTTTAAAGGCTTATATGCAATGTTATTGTCCTAAAAAGTGTATGGGGACCCGGGTCCTGTCCTAGGGGACATGTATCAATGAAAAAAAAAGTTTTTAAATTGAGAATTTTTTCAGGAGCAGTGATTTTAATAATGCTTAAAGTGAAAAAAAAAGAAAAAGTCCTTTAAATATTGTGCCTGGGGGGTGTCCTTAGTCTTTGTGTAAAAGGGTGCATCTCTGTGAGGTGTAGAACATAGCCAGAGCAGAATTACATTTCCATAGGAAAAATTGTCATTTAAAATTGCGGCTGTAATGTATTGCTGGTTCCTGGCAATATACAAAAAAATCGCTGGAAAAAAGTGTGTGCGGTCCCCCCCACCAGTCCAAACCAGGCTCTTCGGGTCTGGTTTGGATTTTAAGGGGCACCCCGTGCCAACTTTAAAAAAAATTTGATGTGGGGGTTCCCCTAAAATCCAAACCAGACCCTTATCCGAACATGCAGCCCTGGCCGGTTAGGATGGGGGGGCGAACGAGCGGCCCCTCCTATCATAAAAAACGGCGATTCTGAATACTGTCATTTTTTTTTTAACACCGGCACCATTTCGCACCGAGTAAACCAGAAAGGACGTTCTGCCGTTGCTTCCGGAAATGTATGAAGGAGTCCCAATTGAAGCCGACTCCACAGGGACTCCACACAGTGGCCAGAAGTGTCGGATTGGAGCTCCGGTCTCCTGGTGGGACGGGAGACCGGAGAAGAGTGGCGGACGGTGGCGGGAGGGCGGTGGCCCCGCCAGCTCCCTGGGATAAAGACCGAGCGGCTTCTGAGCCGGATTGGCCATTATCACCTGATAGCCGGCCACCTGCTCTAAAAAACGATACCGGGGTATAGCCTGTAGCTGCAGGCTATATCCCGATACTTCCACTTAAAGCTGCCGCCGTTTATAAATGACGATTTGCGTTAATTGGTTAAAAATTGTGGTGACATGCCCCAGTCCAACAGGTGGTGAAAACTTGGGCCTTGGGTGTTGACGGTGTTGACGGTGCCAGAACACTGTAACCCCTTGCAGTTACTTTTGTTGGGCGCAAGAACGGGCCCTGCAGTTGTAAATTAGTGTAACCACTTAACACGAATCGCTGTTTATAAACGGTGGCTGCTTTAAGTGGAAGTATCGGGGTATAGTCTGCAGCTACAGGCTATATCCCGGTACCGTTTTTTTAGAGTAGGCGGCTGGCTATCCGTTGATAACAGTCGATCCGGCTCCCGTTCGGTAGTTATCCCAGGCAGCGGAGGGGACATCCCGCCACCGTCCGCCGCTCTTCTCCGGTCTCCTGTCCCACCGGGAGACCAGAGCTCTGATCCGACACTTCTGGCCGCTGTGTGGAGTCTCTGTGGAAGGCAGAATCAGCTTCGATTGGGACTTTTTGGAAGCAACGTTACAACGTCCCCTCCGGTTTACTCGGCGGCTAACGGCGCCAGTTTTAAAAAAATGACAGTATTCAGAATCGCCGTTTTTGGTGATATGAATACTGTGAAGTGTAAAGGAGGGATGGGGGGTCTTTTAGACCCCCCATCCTTCCATAGAGTGTACCTGTCACCATATATTACGATCACAAGGGATGCATACATTCCTTGTGATAGCAATAAAAGTGATCAGATATTTTTTTTTAAAGGAACAGTGTTAAGATGAAAAATATAATAAAATAAAAAATATAAAAAAAAAAAAAGTAAAGCACCACCATCCCCGCGAGCTCGTGCAGCAAAGAAAACGCATACGTAAGTTGCGCCCGCATATGAAAACGGTGTTCAAACCACACATGTGAGGTATCGCTGCAATCGCCAGAGTGTGAGCAATAATTATAACAAAAGACCCCCTCTGCACCTCTAACCTGGTAACCGTTAAAACATTTTAAAGCGTCGCCTATGGAGATTTTTAAGTACCGGAGTTTGTCACCATTCCGCGAGTTTTCAACCGTGTCATGTATGGTATCTATTTACTCAGCGTAACATCCTCTTTCACAATAGTTTCAAGCAATGTGGTTGCAACGCTCTGCACAGTGGAGAAAATCCAAACTCGAAGTGGTAGCCAGGGTGCCTGCGCTGTGATGTGTTCCCGCACACCATACGAAGTAGTATTCAAAAGATAAGAAAAAACAGCCGTCAACTCCGTGATCCTCTAATGATTTATTCATGTAGACCACACCAGTGAGTACAAAAATACAAATGGCAGACTAGTTTCGGCGAACAAGCCTTGATCACTGCACACCAATGTGCAGTGATCAAGGCTTGTTTGCCGAAACTAGTCTGCCATTTGTATTTTTAACAGATTTTAACTTGTAAACAACAAATGTATAAAAGGGCTCTGGGGGTTAAAAACCGTATACATTATAATACACCATGCCAAGTGTACTATATAACGTATGGACAGATATATAGTGGACACTCAATACGTGGTATGTGTGTGTATATATATATCAGGCTGTATATATTTTAATACACCAAGTCAAGTGTACTATATACCTTATGTACAGTGTAAACTGATATACAGTACGCTGTGCGTATATATATATATATATATATATATATAGTAGACTGTATATATATATATATATATATATATATATATAGATCTATATATTTATCTTGTATTCTTTTTTTTCCCTTACACTAACCTGTCTGCACGAACTGACAGATTTCTAACTATCTATCTAGCTAGCTAGCTAGCTATTTTTGTTTCTTTTTTTAACATTTAAAAATCTATCTATCTAAACTGCCTGTCTTCAGAAACCTACACTATCTCTCTAACACCGCCACCGACACACTATCATAGAGCCGCTGTACAAGCTGCTTTATATAGTGTGGGGCGTGGATTGAGACTGCTGTGCATTGATTGGCTAAAGGCAGGATGCCTTTAGCCAATCAAAGCTCTCACAGCAGGATACCCGCTGATTGGCCAAAGCATGAAGGTCATGTGCATGCTTTGGCCAATCAGCGGGCAGCATTCCGCCGACATTTTAAAACATTACGGGGTGCGCAAATTTGCCGCGAATGCCCCATAGTGTTCAGGAAAACCCGAAAGAGCGAACAGGCGTTGTTCGGATCGAATGTATATGAAGCCCATCCCTAATAGCAACAGTAAAACTGAATTAACATGCATTGCCACAATGCATGGCAATGCACTATGCTTCATTGTGAATGGCACCCCAATACACAGTACAGTATAACACACAGTGACTCATCACAACACACATGTAATGCATTGTGGTATGCTGCATTTGAAAAAAGGGGCCATATGTGTTTTTTCATCCATTAGCAGCCCATTCATAATAAAATTGACTGGCTTAATGTGACACACAACAGCGCATGCCATAATGAGTTTTAAGGCATCGCATTGCATCACAGAAAATGTGACTCCATCCCCAATCCCCATTCGATGCCATAGACTCACTTTCCCACCCCACGACAGGCTTCCTTACAGCTCAAAGAATCCACAAGGGAAATGAATAGTTCCGGCACACTATGCAACCAAAAACATCCAGCATAACATAACAACATAGTAAACATATGATTTACATCTACTAAGACAAGCATGCAAAAGTAGAATCCATAGAATCCAACATATGAAACCACTTGTCACAGTATTTACAGGCAGTGCCAGTTTACTTAAGTCTATTTGTAGCATAGTAAAGCTAGTAAAGCTTTGTCCATTGAAGCTATTTATATGGAGAGCTTGGAGCAATATCTCAAACATCAGTAAAAAGTAGAAAAAATGCATTTGCTTTTTTGTTGGAAGTTTGTCATTGCTTATTCCAAAAAAGAGGACATGAGCTGAACTTGCATTATTTCATTCCCGCACCAATATGAACCAGGGCTTACCTGTTTGCAGAACTCCGGTCGGCGATCACGTGACCCGCCGCCTCTATGCTCTCCCTGTGTGACAGATGCAATAGGCGGGGCCCAGATTCCCCCACTGATGTCAGTCCGGAGGAGAGGGGAGAAGAGGAGAGAACCGGTGGGTCACATCATCGACGACTGGCGTTCTGAGAACAGGTAAAGAAAGCATTTTTGTTATAAATCACAGACACAGGAACATGTAGCATAAGAAGACAAAGAGGATTATTGAAGATTTTAAATGTTATTTCAGCAGCAGGAGGGGAGGGAACGGGCACTTGACACAGAGCAAGCAGGCAGGAAGGGAGGGGGGAGAGAGGAGAGACAGGAGAGCTGTGGCTGATGGAGGCACGTATGCTGACCACAGTGTCAGGGCTCAGCAGCTATGATACACCGTGGTCAGCGTAAAGGGGGGTGGGTATAGCCAGGCAGGATCAGCCAGGTTTTTTAGGTGTTACAGGGGGCCAAATTACACAGCACAAACACTGTACCTTATAACATGCTTTAAGGGAACAGGATCAATAATTTTTTTTTAGGTTTACAAACGCTTTAACTGCTCATTTGACTAGGGCAGGGATCTATAAACTACGGCCCTCCAGCTGTTGCGGAACTACACGTCACATGAGGCATTGTAAAACTCTGACATTCACAGGCATGACTAGGAATTATGGAAATTGTAGTTCCTGAACAACTGGAGGGCCATAGTTTGGAGACCCCTGGACTAGGGCATGATAAATATGGTGATATGATATGCCGACATTCTCTATCGCTGTCTGGCGTTTGTGATTCTGGGCAGGTCTTCAGTGTTTGGGATGATGCCAGCTGTGACCAGAGCTGTTAGGAAACTGGTTGCATGATGAGAAGGAGGCTTGCCCTTGCCAAACCATGCATTTAATCTTTGCAGTGGGGAGGGGCCCACTGTAAGAGTAAAGTGTTTTTCCCTTTTCAGCTTTAAATGTATTTTTTAATGCAAGTGATGTTAGTACCTGAATTTGACTTGATACAAGCCTCTTGCAGTCCCTGTACAAAGTGAGCACAGATTGAAACAGCACAAGGAGACAATCAGTTGTGCTGCAGTGCTTATGTGCTATATATATTCCAATTGTTTATTTATCCATTTTGCCTTGAATTAGTTATAATGTCTACTACTTCCTTCCAATACCATATCAAAGAATGTGCACATTTCACAGAAACATTTCAGTTGAACATTAGTTGCTAGGTGGATCGGGTTATATAAATTCTATATTATAATTCAAAGTTGAACTTTAGCCATAAAACATTTATAAAAATAATGTTCCTTAGCAAGGAACATACTGTACATTCCACATTAATAATTATGCTACCAAGATTAGTGTGTGCAGTAAATTGCATCCAGCATTGCTCCTGTTTCTTATTGCTGGAGGCTGCCATTTTGCTGAAGCCCAGAGAGCAGCAGTAAAACTTTAGGCTGTCAGCAGATTTGCCTCCACATTTTTGGCACAGTGCTAAAAATAGAAAGCAACTGAAAATGTTCAGAGCAGGGTGAGGCAGTGTATTACTGGATTTTAAACAGTGTACACACTTATTTATAATGTTTTACATGTTATTTTACTTCTGAATACATTTAAAAATATATAGTAATGGTGAATTTCATACAGATCAGTCCTTTTATATGACTTATGTTGTTGAACAGGAAGTTTTACAAGTCTTTAAGTTTGTAAAGTTCAAATAGTGCAGTACGTGTTTTTACATTACCTTTTTACAAGCTTTATACAATGTTATCTTAGGGGAGATCAGAAACTTGCTACCAATTATATTTACCACAAATATTTCTTTGCTGTTACAAAATAAGACGGTATTGTGTATTTTTTCAGCAGTGATATGGATATGCAATGTTAGAGAGGCTGCAGTTACTGGTACTTATGAATGACCTGGGCATATGAATTGGGAGTTGATGGTGTAATGTATCGTACGCATATATATAGTAGTTTATGGTTTTGGATGGTGCATGTCAATAATCATGTCTGAAATATACCGCTTATTGTTTATATGCATGTATATATTTATATTTGTTTAAGTGGTGCTAAAACCTGATTGGGTTGTTGTGCCTTTTCCCCACTTTGAGGGGAGGGGCATTTCTATTAGGACCCAGCATACCTATGTGCATAAGTATGTGGGTAGGCCTCTTAGTCTGTAGGCTCTGAGGAAGAGGGTTCGCCCTGGAAACGCGTCAGCCTGGCCACAGGAACACCGTCCAGTCTCCCTGCTGAGGTGGAGCTCCGAAGTAGTCTTGGAGGTGTTGTGTTCACTTTTTAACCTTGTTGTACCTTTTCAATTGCTCTGTTTGTGAGTATATTTTTATGTGATTATTCTTGAATAAATATTTTAAATGGTATTGCACTAGGTCGGTGCGCCCTTCTCTTGTTTTTTTCTCGATTGTGTATGTGGGTGGAAGGCTAATGTGAAGGAGGACCTTGTCTTAGACCCCATACACACTATCCAACTTTTGTTGTCATATTTCCTTCAGATTTACCAAAACAATGTAGTGCAAGGGCCTGCCTTCATTACATACAAATTGAAACTCCTAAGGTTTGACCTCATATTATATGGATTTGGTAAATCTGAAGGAAAAAATCTACAGAAAATCCGATAGTGTGTATCCAGCTTAAAGCACCTTTTTAGGATAGCAAACAATAAAGGTGGGGAGAAGATGTTTCAGGAAACAGAGTGATGTGAGTGCCAAGATAAGCAGAAATGGGCATAGTGATACAGTGTGTGGTTGGCAGAGGCAAGCAGACAGGTGTAAGGTAGCAGGTGGCAGGCAGTGAGTTCAGAAAAAGGCCAAGATTCGTTAACTAGATAATGGCATACTTAGCAAAAACAAGTCTTTAGGTGGGAATAAGATCTGGAAAGAAGGGCAGAAATTAGCAATGGGTGGGTATGTGCATACAGTACCAAATGATAAGGAGCGGTTATACCCAGATATACAAATCACAGCTAGGCAAACCAGAATAAGCAGAAGAGGCTTAGAGAAGTAGGCCAAGTTAGCAAAAGATACTGGAGCAAGTTAAAGTTGGTAAAGCCAGGTCAGCAACCAGTACAAACAATATCTCACACAAGTGAGTACACCCCTCACATTTTTGTAAACATTTTATTATATCTTTTCATGTGACAACACTGAAGAAATTACACTTTGCTATAATGTAAAGTAGTGAGTGTACAGCTTGTATAACAGAGTGAATTTGCTGTCCCTTCAAAATAACTCAACACACAGCCATTAATGTTTAAACTGCTGGCAACAAAAGTGAGTACACCCCTAAGTGAAAATGTCCAAATTGGGCCCAAAGTGTCAATATTTTGTGTGACCATCATTATTTTCCAGCACTGCCTTAACCCTCTTGGGCATGGAGTTTACCAGAGTTTCACAGGTTGTCCCTGGAGTCCTCATCCACTCCTCCATGACGACATCACGGAGCTGGTGGATGTTAGAGACCTTGCGCTCCTCCACCTTCCATTTGAGGTTGCCCCACAGATGCTCAATAGGGTTTAGGTCTGGAGACATGCTTTGCCAGTCCATCACCTTTACCCTCAGCTTCTTTAGCAAGGCAGAGGTCGTCTTGGAGGTGTGTTTGGGGTCATTAATATGTTGGAATACTGCCCTGCGGCCCAGTCTCCGACGGGAGGGGATCATGCTCTGCTTCAGTATGTCACAGTACATGTTGGCATTCATGGTTACCTCAATGAACTGTAGCTCCCCAGTGCCGGCAGCACTCATGCAGCCCCAGACCATCAAACTTCCATGACCATGCTTGACTGTAGGCAAGACACACTTGTCTTTGTACTTCTCACCTGGTTGCTGCCACACACGCTTGACACCATTTGAACCAAATACGTTTATCTTGGTCTCATCAGACCACAGGACATCATTCCAGTAATCCATGTCCTTAGTCTGCTTGGCTTCAGCAAACTGTTTGCGGGTTTTCTTGTGCATCATCTTTAGCAGAGGCTTCCTTCTGGGATGACAGCCATGCAGACCAATTTGATGCAGCGTGCGGAGCATGGTCTGAGCACTGACAGGCTGACCCCCCCACCCCTTCAACCTCTGCAGCAATGCTGGCAGCACTCATATGTCTATTTTCCAAAGACAACGTCTGCATATGATGCTGAGCACGTGCACTCAACTTCATTGGTCGACCATGGCAAGGCCTGTTCTGAGTGGAACCTGTCCTGTTAAACCACTGTATGGTCTTGGCCGCCATGCTGCAGCTCAGTTTCAGGGTCTTGGCAATCTTCTTATAGCCTAGGCCATCTTTATGTAGAACAACATTTCTTTTTTTCAGATCCTCAGAGAGTTCTTTTCCATGAGGTGCCATGTTGAATTTCCAGTGACCAGTATGAGAGAGTGAGA
>BLSH010042062.1:3206545-3228463 GCA_018402905.1 Glandirana rugosa | reverse complement strand
TATTTATTATTCTTTTCTCGAAAATTTTTTATATGTTTACTTCCTTGTGATAGTAACAAATTTACAATGTTTCTTATATTGTCTTATACATTTTCCCTTTAACTCCTACGTTTTTAAACTTTGCTTGATGTCTAACGTTTTCTATCATCCTGTTTGGGGGTTTTTAAGAAGTTTATGTAATTATCATATTTCCAGTCCAGACTTGTACATCCGGGAAATATTTTATTAGATCCCACCCACTGACCCCTGTTTCTCTTCCGTTTAAATAATTTATGAAAGAAGTCGAGACACATATGTTTCCGTAGTTGGTGGAGGGGGGTGACACCAACTTTTTCCGCCCCAGGTGACGCCAGCCCTAGTGACGCCACTGGCCATGAGCTCCCCCATACGCCTTTGTATACACAGAGCTGAAGAAAGTATTTAATAAATTTGCCTTCTCTTTGTCCCCAGTCACCCACCCTAGATTATTTTATAAAGGGCCTACATGTTCAGACCTGACCTTTATACTATTAATGTATTTGAAGAATTTTTGGGGGTTTGTCCTACTATCTTTTGCAATCTGTAGTTCGTTTCAAATTTTTGCATCCTCAATTTCCCTTTTACATATTCTGTTATATTCTTTGTAACATTTAAACAATGATAGTGTTCCTTCATTTGTATATTTTTTAAAAGCTCTTTTCTTATTATTTATAATTTTTTTTAACTTTGGCCATGAGGTTTTATTTTTAGCCTTGAATAATAAATGAATGGACAACTGAAAAGAAACATGTACCTGTGTAGTTACCCTTTTTATATATTAACGTTACAAAATGTTCAATGATTTTCAATATTTCTCTGTGACACACAATAAGATTTATTCATGTAAATGAAAACATGCTACATCATCATGTGAACAAATTCAAGTGATAAGTAATAACAATACATTAAAGAACCATTTAGTAATGTCTTGTAAAATAACAATCTACATGTGCACACAAAATGACTACTACTTAACCATTCCAGTCATACTTGAGCTCCTGCATTGTTTATGCTTGGGATATGCATACCTTTTGTCTTACTGATGTTATTCATTCCTAGAGAATTCCTGGTTTATATACAGACCCAAAGCTGATGACATCAGGGTGTTTTTTCTCTAAGGCCTCGGGCATACTGGGCCTGCTTATACAGGTGTTTGGCTTTTTCTTTTCTTTCAGCTTGTAGAAGCAACTGTATGCTAGCCCATATTTGTAGAGGAGGGTTTACAGGCTGAAAAACCCACCACAAGTGCGTTTTTGAGAGGAGATTTCAGGAAGAAAAAATGTTTGATGCACCTAAATGCATGTAAACATACCTAAATGTGGAGTTTAGGCACATCAAGCATTTATAAGTGTACATTTTTTCTAGAGTTTTGGGGAAAACACTTATAAACACAAACAAGCGTAACCATGCCTAAACGCGTGTGCAATATGCTCCATAGAAGCATTTATTCTGCTGCTTTTTTCTGCCAGCAGTTCTGGTATTTTTTCTGCTGCCTAGCATGCATGGACCCTAAAGGTCATAAGTCTATCAAGGCTAGGACTGGATTTCCATCACTGGAACCTTTAACCACTTCACGTAGAAACAAACAGAAGGTGATTCTAAGTGCAGTAAACACAAGACTTTTTATTAGTTTCTTCCTTACCTTACCATTGTTTCCCTCTGTCCTAGTCACCTGTTTGCCTGATCTGCATCCCATCCCACACTGTGGACTATTATTTCTGGACAGTCCTGTTATCCAGAGCGCCCTGCATTCCATAACCTTGTTTAACCACTTCACAACTGCTCTATAGCAGTTTTACTGCTACAGGGCGGCCGCTGTGCACAGGCACCCGCCGATCATTCATTACAGAGGCAGAATGGTCGTCTGCCTATGTAAAAAAGACAGATTGCTGTTCTGTTAGTAGGGAAGGCATGGATCCTGTGTTCCTGCTATTTGGTGATCAAATACCACCATAAGAAAGCTCTATTTGTGGGAAAAAAAAGGACATACATTTTATTTGGGTACAGTGCCGCACAACCGTGCAATTGTCAGTTAAAGTAACACAGTGCCGTATTGCAAAAAATGGCCTGGTCATGAAGGGGGAGGGGGGGATCTTCCAGAGCTGAAGTGGTTAAGCAAACAACCTTGGGCACCCAAAACATCAGTCTCATTAAAGTAGTCCAAATGTCATAATTATGTTTCTCATCAGATCTTCTTTTGAAAGCCTTGAATTATACAGCGTTGTGACTTGGCACTTTTAAATAATAAAAATTTTACATGAAACCATTACTAGAATGCGCCAGCCAAAGCAAAAATACTGTGATTTCTAGCCCATAGCCATGAATAAATAAATCTATATAGCCATGGGTAGGTAGAAGGGTCTCATACAATATGCATAAGTCAGCTTCCTATTACAATGTAAACAGCTCATGTGTCCAAAGTTAAACCACTTAGAATGTCTTGAAGTCTCCTTGAAGACAATTTAACAATTCTCTTTCAAGAATCCATTCATTTTTTATACATCACATAAAATGAGTGTACAGGGACATGCCTACTCGCTATCGGTTTACTCCAGGTTTTACTAAAGTTAATGAAAATGGGACAATGCAAATCTAAAGACGTCACGTGACCTTTGACACTTTCAGGAAACACATTATGTATGTGGATCTACCTTTATTTGCACAGTGTCAGCAGATATTCTATCTAGATGACAGATGTAGAAATAGAGGCATTTCACAGGTTGTTCTTATAGGAAAAAGAAACAGATACAAACATGTTCTTTCCAACTCAACAGGTAAACCCTAATTTTGATTCCATTCAAGATGCACTTCTTAGAGTAAACAAGGAAATTTAAGAAACTAATGTCAGCCAATTAGCAATCATTTGTCATCGCGCTGACTGCTCCAAACTGACAAAACTACCATACTCACAAAACCTAAGGTATGTATTTTAAAGTTTAGGCTTGTGTATGGCCTGAAAACTGAGGTTGTATGCTGGGCACATTACTCCCTACTCCCCTACTGGTCTGCACATACACTATGCTTGATAGGAAGCGTTCCCAGGCACTCTTACATCTTCACATCTTTCATCCAGACCTGCAACTATGGAGAGTTCTGTGTTTGGGTACGGTTTGTGCTCACACAGAAGCAAATCATACCGGATTCCAAGTGAAATGGGGCCCAGACCAACTCTATTAAGTAATGCTGGGCACAGTCCACTGAACTGTACCCACGTGCAGTTTGGGGTAATTACACTACATGAGCAAGAGCAAGGGGGTGAAACATACCCGGGTAAGGTTAAAACTGCTAGTTTGACTACACCCTGAAACTAGGGCACACAGTATACAGAGAGGCAAAACAATGTTTTGACCAAAGACTACTTTAAAGTCAAATGCTGGTTTCTATATAATGTAAAAAAAAACAATCTGTAAAATGTACTGTAGGTACCAAAGAAGGACTCTTTTCTTATGGCCTACATTGACAGGATGGAGAAATGTCACCATTATAATCTCTGGGAGATAGCAGAAAGTAGTGAATGAAATATCATTTTTGAAGATGTTTACCTTTAACCTTTATCTTTAATGCATCTAAACTCCTCCCTAAACTTCAGGATATCTGAACCAAAGAAAATCATTGTTTTGGATCCAGAGATCACTTTGAAAAATTGTGACAGTTTGGAAATACAGGTTATTGGTGTGTCACAATTTGTCTAAGGTCTAAGGTCTAATGCTCGCATTAGAAATGAACACAACTATGGCCCTGTTTTTTTGTGCTCTTCCTTATATTCCAACAATGAATGCCTTACTGTGTGCTTTGCAACTAATAATATGTTGTAATCTGCTATGACACATATAAAATAACAAACATTATCAAGCATGCAAGTAAAAGGGTTGGAACCTCTGGCATGCCAAATATAACTGAACCACGTTGACTATCAAAAATAATCTGCTTGCATGTCAGGCTAGTAGAATACCACAAGATTTGAGAATGATACAACATTCAATCCTAGGAAGTCATGGACCAGTGTTAGGCCCCTTTCACACAGGCGGATGGTTCGGGTCCGCCTGTCAGTTTTTCAGGCGGACCCGAACGGACGCTCCATTGCTCTCTATGGAGCGACGGATGTCAGCGGTGACATGTCCGCTGACACCCGATTCGCTCCGATCCGCCAAAAACAGACGGATGGAAACCCTATTTTCCATCCATCTGGCGGATCGGATCAGATGAACACGGACAGACGGTCCGTGTCCATCTGATCCTCCATAGAGGAGAACGGAGCTGTGACAGGACAGTCTCTGCATGGAGTGCAGAGACTGTCCTGTTGTCCACCGGCTCAGCGGGGATAAACGGATGGATCACAAACACAAACCAAGGGAAAAGTGGGAAAGAGGGCATATCCCCAAAAAGCCGGGGGGGGGGGGGGCAATAAAACAAGTCTGTGGTTTAGCACTCTACTTCTCTTTAAATCTAAAATATCTTTTGTTTAGCAGTCGTATGAACATGATGGTCTTAAAGTGCATCCAAAGCCAAAACCTATTTTTTTTTTAGTTTTGGATACAGTGATAAGGAGTTAGAACTTGAGTCAGAGCTTTATAGCTATTCCCACTGGATAGAGTCATCCTCTATATTTGTCCTGGTGATCGCTGTCACTGGAAAACAAATGTGGGAAATAAAGTGTGGGAAAACCAAAATTTTGATTTGTCCCCAGAACTGGAATATAGGGCAAATCGTCAAATGTGAACACTTATCCCAATAACAACTCTCTAAGAGAGACTTTTCTTCAGTTTGGAGAGATTTCCTCTCACTTTCTCTTGTGGCTACAGGACAGGATGTGAAGGAAAATCTCCGCAATGGCACACAGATGGGAAAAAAATCTTGATAGGGGTTTTAAGCATTCATTTCTCTATCTGAAATGAAAGCAAAACACTTTGGTTTAAAGAATACTTTATCATAAAAATTGGATGAAATATCCCAATCCAGACATTTCCTATTAAAGGTGTTTTTCAATAGGGAGCCTCATGAGGTGTGAAAGGTAAGTAAACTGTGATTGAAAAAATCCATTCATTAAAGGACACAAGATTCAAAGCCACCTACTAGAATATTTGGATGCTGGCAACACAAAATACAGTGACCAGCCTAGTATAACCCTTCCCACTCCCAGCATGCTAGAAAAACACAGCGTAGAGACCTCTGGCCTTTAATGAACTCCAAGAAACTGATTGTACAGTAAGTACAAAAATCCTATTTTCTTCTCAATTCAGTAAGGGGCACAAGATTAAAAGACAACTGGGATGCCCAAAGCAACAACTGAGAGGTGGGCAACAATAACAAAACAGTAACAAAGCAAGGAAACTGTGGAATATCTGCAGCTCAGAGAGCTACCGGAATAACCTGATGCATGAAGCTAGATTTAAATAGGTCTGAACATCCATCTGGTAAAATATATAAAATGTATATAGAGAGAACCAGCCCTGCAAATCTGTGAAACAGTTGCCTAATACTGGAAAGCCCCAAAGGCAATCACAGATCAAGTACTGTGAACTTTACCAGTAAAGGGTGGAACCCACCATTAAGACCATAAGTGTGAATGATGATCTGTCTGAATCACTGAGAAATACTGGAACAAAAAGCTGTTCTCCTTTATGGGGACCATGAGGGATGGCAATAAGAAAGTTATTCTTTATAATGGAAGCAGTGGCTGCAATGAAAACCCTCACAGCACAAACTACATCAAAACAAGGAAGAGACATTTCTTTCTGATGTACTAGACCTGGACAGAGAGATGAGAGAACAATGTTCTGATTCAGGAAGTAAAGAGGCCCTGTGTCTCAACACCTTCTTATCTTTGCGTAAGACCAGAAAAGGTTCTTTACAAGACAAAGCTGCCAGCTCAAACACGTCTTGCAAAAGCGATGATGACAAGGAAATCAACCTTTTGAGTAATGGTGGAAAGTGAAATGTTCCTGATAGGTTCAAAAGACTGTCTTTGAGGAAGAGGTACATAAGAGACACCCTGCACAAACGTCTTAACCAAAGAGTAGGAGGTTAGCAGTCTTTGTAATAATATTGCAAGGGCCAAGATTTGCCCCTTAACAGTACTCAAGGCCAAATGCTAATCCAGACCAAAAAGGTCTGGATTTGCTCCACAGAGTATTTCCTGGGGTGAAAACTTAATTCTTTGCACCAGACAAAGTATGCTTTCCATGTGCACTGGTAGACCCTGTGAGTGGTAGACTTCCTAGCTTTCAACAGTGTAGGAATCACAGAATTAGACATGTGGGCTTCAACAGCCATGCCATTAAGTCCAGTAAACATGAAGCAGAGTGATAAACTGGTCTTTGAGATAGAAGATGCGGTTGATCTGAAAGAGCCCATGAGGTGTTTGCCAGCAATGTGATCAGGTTATAATACTACATTAGCCTGGGCCAATTCAGAGCTATGAGTATCATTGAAATGCCCCCCATGTTGATCCTGTGCAACAGATAAGGTAGGACTTTCAGAGGAGGAAAGACATAGATCAGATTGTACTGATGCTACAGAGCCAATGCAATATCCACTGCCTCAACCAGAGGATCTCTACACCTGAAGACAAACCAGTCCAGTTTGTTGTTGAACCTGGAGTCCAGGAGGTCCACATCTGGTATCCCTCACCTGTGACACAGATCCTGAAACACGTCCACATATAGGGGCCATTCCACTGGTTCCAGGCGCTGCCACTTGTCATAGCCTGCGTGCCAGTTGTCTACCCCTGGTATGTTATTGGTTGACAAGGTGAAATACAGTATACAGTATCTTGTTTTTTCAAGACAAATTTGGCTTTTATTTGGTGGTAAATAGTAACGGATATCCCTTTAAAAAAAAATATATATATATATATATATTATTATCAAAGGAAAACTGGCACAAAATAGTAAAAAATGTTTTTTTTTGTTTTAATTCAGCTTTATTGTTTTTGCTAATTACCTACCACCAAAGAAAAACCCCAAATAAATTCTCCTACTCCCAAAGATCACAGCGAAACCACAAATGTTATTTGCTGTTTGTACCTGTAGTAGGGACCAGAAACAATGGTGCACATTTTGCTTTTCTATCCTAAAACACACTGGCACTGACACTGATACTAAAATATATTAAAACATGTTTTTTTTTCCTAATCCTACCTAAAATACACTGACCCTGACCTTTGATCCCGAACTTTGATCCGAACCTTGACTCTGACCATGAACTTTGACCCTAACATTGACCATAAATCTAACCCTGACACTGACCTAAATCAAACCCTGAACTAGCTATTTTTCTTTTTTTTTTACAGACTTTTTTCATTTACAGTTTTCTCCTTTAGCAAGAGGAAACAGATATATAGTGAGGAAAATAATTATTTGATCCCCTGCAGATTTTGTAAGTTTGCCCACTTACAAAGCAATGAAGGGTCTATAATTTGTATCATAGGTGTATTTTAAATGTTAAAGACAGAATATCAACCGAAAATCCAGAATAAAACACATGATACAAATGTTCTAAATTGAGTTGCAGTTCAGTGAGTAAAATAAGTATTTGATCCCCCTACCAACCAACAATAATTCTGGCTCCCACAGACTGGCTACAGTATGTGCTCATGTGACACAGATTAGTCCTCTCAATTTAAGAAGGTGCTCCTAATGACAACTCGTTATGTGTATAAAAGACACCTGTCCACAGATTCTTTCTTCCATTCAAACCTCACTATCATGGGCAAGACCAAAGAGTTGTCAAAGGACGTCAAAGATAAGATTGTAGACCTGCAAAAGGCTGGAATGGGCTACAAGACCATCAGCAAGAAGTGTGCTGAGAAGGAGACAACTGTTGGAGCGATTATTTGCAAATGAAAGAAATACAAAATAACCATCAATCGCCCTCGTTCTGGAGCTCCATGCAAGATTTTGCCTCAAGGGGTAAGGATGATCATGAGAAAAGTGAGGGATCAGCCTAGAACTACACAGGAGGAACTTGTTAATGATCTCAAGGCAGTTGGGATCACAATCACCAAACAAACCATTGGTAGCACAATACGCTGCCGTGGACTGAAACCCTACAGTGCCCACAAGGTCCCCTCCTCAAGAAGACATATGTACAGGCCGGTCTAAAGTTCACCAATGAACATCTAAATGATTTAGAGAAGGATTGGGAGAACGTGCTGTGGTCAGATGAGACCAAAATCAAACTCTTTGTCATTAACTTGACTCGCCATATGTGGAGGAAAAAAAGTGCTGACTATGACCCTAACAACACCATCCCTACAGTCAAACACGGAGGTGGAAACATTATGCTTTGGAGCTGTTTCTCTGCTAAAGGTACAGGCCGACTTTGCCGTGGATGAGAACCTTTTTCCCTCAGCCAGAACACTGAAGATGGGTCATGGAGTGGTCTAGCCAGTCTCCAGACCTTAATCCTATAGAAAATGTATGGAGGAAGCTGAAACTTCGAGTTGCCAAGAAACCTTAAGGATTTAGAGAAGATCTGTAAAGAAGTGTGGACCAAAATCCCTCCTGAGATGTGTGCAAACCTGCTAAAAGTGCAAACCAACTGCAAGAAACATCTTACCTCTGTGTTTGCCAACAAGGATTTCTTCACCAAGTACTACGTCATGTTTTGCTTGGGGATCAAAAACGTATTTTACTCACTGAACTGCAACTCAATTTATAATATTTGTATGATTTTTTTTGTGAATTTTTGGTTGATATTCTGTCTCTATCATTTAACCACTTACCAACCGGAAGGTTTTCCAGCTTTAGGACCAGAGCACTTTTTGCGATCCGGCACTGCGTCGCTTTAACTGACAATTGCGCGGTCGTGCGACGTTGCACCCAAACAAAATTTGCGTCCTTTTTTTACCACAAATAGAGCTTTCTTTTGGTGGTATTTGATCGCCTCTGCATCCTTTCTGATTGCCGCTATAAACAAAAGAAGAGCGACCATTTTGCAAAAAAACCCACATTTCTTACTTTTTGCTAAAATTCAAATCCAAAAAAAAATATAAAAAAACATTTTTTTTACCAGTTTTGGCCGATTTATATTCTTCCTCATATTTGTGATTTAAAAAATCACAATTGGCGTTTATTGATTGGTTTGCGCAAAAGTGGCCGCGTTTACGGATGATGAGTATTCATTTCTGGGGTTTTTATTTCTTTTTTTTACTAGTAATGGCGGCGATCTGCGATTTTTAGCGGTACTGCGATATTGCAGTGGACATGTCGGACATTTTTGACACTTTTTTGGGACCAATGACATTTATTCAGCGATCAGAAATGTAAATGTCCACTGATTACTGTATAAATGTCATTGGCAGTGAAGGGGTTAACCTGCAGGGGGAGATCTAGGGGTTAACTGTGTTCCCTGGGTGTGTTCTTACTGTGGGGGGGTTGGGCTACCATGGGCATGAGAGATCTAACTGATCCCAGTGACAGGGATCAGTAGATTTCCCATGCCTGCACTGTCAGAATGGGGAACCGCCGTGTTTACATCGGCGGTTCCCTGTTCTCTCCCTGTGGCCGCTCATAGCGGCTGTTCGCAGATCGCCGCCTTTTTACAGCGATTCGCGCTCAGCATCCTGACTGCCGCCGTGAAAAGATGGCACGCGGTCGGGAACTAGTTAAAATACACCTATGATAAAAATTATAGACCCTTCATTTCTTTGTAAGTGGGCAAACTTACAAAATCTTCAGGGAATCAAATAATAATTGTCCCCCAATATACCTTGCATCTTTTTCTCCATTCAAGAGAAGAAAACAACATAGGGACTCATCACTGTGATCACTGTGATAGCCAATCAGAGGCTATCACAGCAATCAGGTGATCGAGAATCGGGCCTTCTGGTCCCCAATCATTAGTAGACCTTTTTGCTGGGAGTGTGCTATGCAGTGCACTCTCAACACAAACACAGTGGCGCATGTATGCAGCCCCATGGATAAAGACCTACTTCTGTGAGGCCATATATATATATATGTGTATGCTTGTCGACAATGGGTTAAAAGGATATTAAATGGAGAATCTGCGCTAATGTGTGAGAATGTGAAAAATAGATGATTGATATTAGTTTAGAATTAACTATGTGAGGTGCTGCAAAACTAGGAAAACCATCCAAAGCAAATATAATTTAAAGGAATTGCGCAACCCTGTGTGGTAATAAATAATAGTGTTCTAAGAAAATATAGTCTTATATAGTATAAGTATGTGCTACTTATAAGGGATACATAATCAGTAAAATCGATACGGAAATGAAAACATCAAAAATCAAACATCATAAAAAATAAAGTTCCAAATGAAAACATAGACAAAAATTACTTCCACCACAAATAGTGCAAAAAAATATATCAGAAGTCCAGAATTTTGGGTTGAAAAAATAAAGTTCCAAAGAATAGAATAGATACTTCCACCAAGTGTATAAATGAGATAACGTTCTGTGTCACCCCACACTCTGAATATATCGACTCTTACCAGAGATGTAAATATACTTGGTTTTAGTCGCAGGGAACGTAGCGGCCAAGAAGCCACGGCATATAAGAGAATTAGGGTGTCACTACATCCTTGGATGTCCCGTTGGGCTCATGGCAGCCAGATATAGAAAAACAAACGCCAAATAGTGAAGTATTGTATGGTAATCAGAAGCCCTTGATAACCTCATCTATGACGAAACATGTGGGGCGGTCCTACGTATTGACGAGCACAGCACGGGCTGGACGTTCCCTGAGCCGGCGTTTCTTGTTTATCTGAGCATTTCCTACACTGTGTACATGTGAGTAGCCAGTTGGCTTATATTAACTTCTGATTACCATACAATACTTCACTATTTGGCGTTTGTTTTTCTATATCTGGCTGCCATGAGCCCAACGGGACATCCGAGGATGTAGTGACACCCTAATTCTCTTATATGCCGTGGCTTCTTGGCCGCTACGTTCCCTGCGTCTAAAACCAAGTATATTTACATCTCTGGTAAGAGTCATTATATATTCAGAGTGTGGGGTGACACAGAACGTTATCTCATTTATACACTTGGTGGAAGTATCTATTCTACTCTTTGGAACTTTATTTTTTCAACCCAAAATTCTGGACTTCTGATATATTTTTTTGCACTATTTGTGGTGGAAGTAATTTTTGTCTATGTTTTCATTTGGAACTTTATATTTTTTAAAAGGATATTGCCTGTAAAAAGTTTTGGAGGTGCGAATACATTGTTTATCAGAATAACTTAGTGTAAAGTGTGTACCATAAAGGTTGTTATAGTCTTGAGGCCTCTCAGGCAGCCTAGACTAGTAACAGCACAACTAAAAGCTACAAGCTGCTCTTCAATTTATTTTTGAGGTGGTATGCACCACATCAGTAAGAACCATTATGGATTCTTTTAGCTTGGGAGCAATCATAGATGCCTACATCTCGTCAGGGACAAAGCCATCCAGAAATGATTTGTGATCTTCCTCATCAGATAGAGTCTCTATAGCAGTAGGTTTGAGGCCGCTACAGCTGAGGGTAAGTCAGACAATAATTCTGGAGGGGAAGGCATTGAAGTATGCTAACAGCCTCAGCATTCAGTCAGAAATTATATTTACAATTTGAAAACTCTTGCATAACTGCTGAGAACTGTTCCCTAGATAAGGACAAGGAGGGCGCCTAATGGAGCTAAGTTAGACTCCAAGGAGTATATGGCCTCAGGCAGGGGTCAATGGTCCAAACTTTCATTGTCAGGTCTATGAGCAGGTACACTGCATGCCGCCTGGAACTGTGAGTGGATTGTGAGCTGGAGAGACCCAATAATAAATAAGCATGGGATCCAACATGTTGTACTGCTTAAAAGAGACAACTTAACCTTCTGCTGACAACATAATCCACATGTACAGCAGCAGGATGAGGGGTCTGCACTGTGGGTGGATCCTATGCTAACTCTTCCTATATATTTTATTGTTTTTCATTTCAAAGTTACGCTGTGACCAAGGCAGCTGTCACCGAAACGCATCAGATTCTGTACCCCTTTTATATGCACAAATAAATTTATTGCAAGGAGACAAAGAGACAACTTAACCCCCTGGGGGGGGGGGCGCAACACCCATGTGCAGCTCATATGCATTCATGGGGACCAATGAACATACACACACTGCGAGTACCCAGCATAGTGACTAAGCTGTTACAGATAGCACTGTTTATGTCTGGGAGTCATGTGACAGCCAATCACAGTGATCACCTGATCAGGAAATCAGTCTCTCCTCCTAGCATTAATACCCACTTAAAGAGTTGCTGGGAGAGGACCAGAAAGGGTTATTTAAGAAAACTATCTAAACCGGCTGCTGAGAACAGGAAATGTTGAAATGGCCCAAATTGACTAGGTCACTGTAGATGGCATGGACTAACCAAGGTGAAGTTGTATATTTCTTGCAAATGGTGGGACGAAGCTGCCTCATGCTGAAAAGCAATAACAGAGAATGGCTGGTGAAAGAGAGGGGAAACAGAGAAAGGGGGTGGAAGCAATTATACCAGGCTGGTCACTGTTTTTTGTGTTGCCAGTGTCAAAATCCTCCTGTGC
This sequence comes from Glandirana rugosa, assembly GCA_018402905.1. Classification (NCBI taxonomy): domain Eukaryota; kingdom Metazoa; phylum Chordata; class Amphibia; order Anura; family Ranidae; genus Glandirana; species Glandirana rugosa. The sequence goes on along the minus strand of BLSH010042062.1, from coordinate 3,215,916 downwards.
ACAAAATGTAACCCAATTTTCTTTGAATCCTGAGTCCCTTAAGGCCCTTACACACGCTACAATTATCAGCCAAAAATGTTCGTATGACAACCTGACGTTCGATAATTTGCCCATTAGTACGCTCCATTCGACAGCCGATTTTCAATCATCAGAAGCTGTATGAGACGAACAGAAAACTTTTGTCTACTGACAAGGCGTCGTCCGATTTTTGGCTCGTCTGTACAGAAGTTGGACAAACAAAAGCTGAATGTACAAACACGCATGTTCAGAACTCAGAAACAAGCTGCAAATGTCCGGTCATGTAAACACGAAATCAGTGGAAGGGGCCCTAAGGGTGACGCACGAAAACTAAATTTCCTCTTTATACGCTCGTAGCTCATCACTACATTTGCATTTGTCGAACAATAACTTTAATCCCGTCAGTACGCTAGACAAAATCATGGACAGCCGACTTTGGGAAAATTTGGATGTGCGGTCGTATGACAATTGCAGCGTGTGTACGAGGCTTTAATTAGAAAAAGTACCTGCTGATCCTGTCAAAAATCCTGTGTTCTTGTCACCTTTTGTGTATTGAACTGAAATCTCAATTGGTGTTATCAGCTCTCACCAGCTCTCTTATGTAAACTTCAGAAATCCTATAATATGCAGGTGAAGGGGGGAGGGTACAGTGCCTTGAAAAAGTATTCATACCCCTTGCAATATTCCTTATTTTGTCATGTTACAACCAAAAACTTTAATGTATTTTATTAAGATTTTAAGTGATAGACCAACACAAATTGGCACATAATTGTGAAGTGGAAGGAAAATGATCAACGCTTTTCAAATTGTTTTTACAAATATTCATCTGCAATGTGTTGCATGCATTTGTATTCAGCCCCCCTGAGACAAAACTTTGTAGAACCACCTTTCACTGCAATTACAGATGTAAGTCTTTTTGGGTATGTCTCTACCAGCTTTGCACATCTAGATAGCTCAACCTCTGTCAGATTGGATGGAGAGCATCTGTAAACAGCAATTTTCAAGTCTTGCCACAGATTCTCAATAGGATTTAGGTCTGGGCTTTGACTGGGCCATTCTAACACATGAATATGCTTTGATCTAAACCATGGAATGGTTTAGATCAGTGGTTCTCAACCTCAGTCCTCAAGTACCCCCAACGGGCCACGTTTTGGGAACTTCCCTTAGATAAAATAGCTCTTATCAATACCATGTCATTGATATTAATTTAAAGCAGCTGTGCAAAGTAAAGGAAAACCTAAAAACGTGGCCCGCTGGGGGCACTTGAGGACTGAGGTTGAGAACCACTGATCTAAACCATTCCATTGTAGCCCATTCTTCTTTGCAAAATAGCTCAAGCTCTGTCAGATTGGATGGTGAGCGTCTGTAAACAGCAATTTTCAAGTCTTGCCACAGATTCTCAATTGGATTTAGGTCTGGACTTTGACTGGGCCATTCTAACACATGAATATGCTTTGATCTAAACCAATCCATTGTAGCTCTGGCTGTTTAGGGTCATTGTCCTGCTGGAAGGTGAACCTCCTTCCCAGTCTTAAGTCTTTTGCAGACTGTAACAGGTTTTCTTCTAAAATTGCCCTGTATTTGGCTCCATCCATCTTCCCATCAACTCTGAATAGCTTCCCTGTCCCTGCTGAAGAAAAGCATCCCCACAACATGATGCTGCCACCACTATAGTTCACGATGGAGATGGTGTGTTCAGGGTGATGTGCAGTGTTAGTTTCCATCACACATAGCGTTTTGCTTTTAGGCCAAAAATTTAAATTTTGGTTTCACCTGACCTGAGCAGCTTCTTTCACATGTTTGCTGTGTCCCCCATGTGGCTTCTTGCAAACTGCAAATGGATACTTCTTATGGCTTTCTTTCAACAATGGCTTTCTTCTTGCCAATCTTCCATAAAGGCCAGATTTGTGGAGTGCATGACTAATAGTTGTCCTGTGGATGGATTCTCCTACCTGATGTTATGAAAAGATTGCCATTTTCTGCACTTTTGGCCGCTTTGGGCGTGTTTGCGTGGGTCCGCGCACGCTCCCGTGCGTGCACGAGCCAGAAACGGCGCCAAACAACGCTATTTGAACTTCCTGCACCTGTCAGCAAGTGCTGTCCATTCTGCAGCGTCTGAGTACCTGTGAGCTTCAGCTCTTTTCCCTGATACCTGTTCCTGCTGTTCCTGCCTCTGTGATCCGACCCGGCTTGACCTGACATGCTATCTATCTGCCTGCACCAACCCCGGCTATCCACGACCATCCGCTTGCATGACCCCTCTGTACTGTGCCGCCAGCCCGTTAACGAATCCTGCTTGGACTTTGACCATTCTCTGCCTGATCCTTCTGTACCTTGTTTGCCTGCCAGTTGCCGACCCAGCCTGCATGACCATCCATCTGCCTGCACGACTATCTGGAGCTCCACATCACCACCAATGACCATCCAGCCCTTGTGCCATCCCGCACTCCGGGACTTCCTGTCTATACTACCAGGGGTCCCCAAATCAGGTGTGTAAGAGTGGTTGTTCCCTGCATAAGACAGACTCCACCACCAGGACCGTGACACCTAAGCTGTGGATCTCTGCAGCTCCTCCAGAGTTACCATGGACCCCTTGGCTGCTTCTTTGATTAATGCTCTCCTTGTCAGTTTAGGTGGATGGCCATGTCTTGGTAGGTTTGCAGTTGTGCCATACTCTTTCCATTTTTGATGTTCAAAGCTTGGGATTTTTTTTATAACCTAATCCCACTTTAAACTTCTCCACAACTTACTCCCTGACCAGTCTGGGGTGTTCCTTGGTCTTCGTGATGCTGTTTGTTCACTAAAGTTCTCTAACAAACCTCTGAGGGCTTCACATAATAGCTGTATTTATACTGAGATTAAAACAAGTGGACTCTATTTACTAATTAAGCGACTTCTGAAGGCAATAGGTTCTGTTAGATTTTAAGTAGGGGTATTAGAGTAAAGGGGGATGAATACAAATGCACGCCACACTTTTCAGATATTTATTTGTAAAAAAAAATGAAAACCATTTATCATTTTCCTTCCACTTCATAATTATGTACCATTTTGTGTTGGTCTATCACATAAAATCCCAATAAAACACATTTACGTTTTTGGTTGTAACATGACAAAATATGGAAAATGTCAAGGGGTGTGAATGCTTTTTCAAGGCATTGTACGGTGTTTTTAGTCCAAATCAGAGGAGCAGCCAAGGGTGACAACACTGCTCCTCCATAGATACAGTGAGTGAGCGTTGTCATCTTTGAACAAAAATTGTGTGTTAACCAGGTTGAAATAAAGGAAAAGAAGCATGAATAAAGAGAAACTAAACCAGCCACATCTAAAGACAACCAGCCACATCCAAACTGCAATATAGAGAAACTATGTAACTTTTGCTGTTAAAAAGGACAGACATGTTGCCATTGTAGTATACATATATATATTTGCTGACGCATAACATACATAAATATCATAACACATTCCTTGCTAAACCTAGCACGCCCCAACATATTTCTAAACCAGCATGACCAGAATCTTAAGCAGACATGGCACGTGCCAAGCTGGTTCACTGCTTATAGTCCAACCCAGTTCATCATTAGTTCTCCCTATTTATAGACACATTCATTACAGGGCAATGTGTTGTAGAAAATATGATGAGCTATGCATTAGGCATGCAGTTTGTAGGATATCATAGCAGCTCTGCGTTTTCCTTTCTTTCTTTCTTTTTTTTTTTAAATGTGTGCTCAGTTCCTACACTATCATGGCTGTCGGTCTAGAATTGATAGCTAAGATCATGTCTGAATTGGGGGCCAAATACAGCCAGTGCTAATAAAGCAATTATGCTTCTCATGATTGCTGACCTCCGTCCAAAGCTCATTAGTGGTTAAATTCAAAGTCTTCTACACAAACCTAGAACATTCTCAAACATGAGAACACTTAAAGCGGACCTTCAGTCATTTTTTCAGCTTTCCATCTATTAAATCTTCTGCCCATGTTTTAACTTTGGATAGTAACACATATTTTATACCAGTAAATACCTTATACAGCCCACTTCCTGTTTCTTGTCTGGTCATTAGCCTAGGCTTATGACATCATGCACAGCTTTCTCTTACTCTCGTGAGAGTTTGTCAGGAAGGGAGGGGGGATAAGTCATAAGAGTGGAGGGAGATTTCTGCAGCATATTAGGAAAGTACAGAATCACAGTATATATAAAATAACATGCAAAGTGGTTGGAGGGAAGCTTCAGAATGGCCATTAGAAAAATAGACACACATAAAGCACTGGTGTAACGCTCAGCGCTGAAATGGCTGATTATGAAAAATAGTGGGAGGACATGCACCAGTATGCTGGTTCATCAATAGCAACAATAAAAATATATGTTGTAGAGGTAAAAATTGAATAAAGAAATAAAAAACAAAAACAAAAAACAAAAGTTTTTGTAAAAAATCAATCTATCAAAGTCATGAAATATACAAGTTGAACATAGCATTCTAGGGGGTGCACCCCTGTCACCTCTGAGTCTCTAAAACAAATACTGCAAAGGGAGCGAGGCTGCTTCGGGCGCGGGCTGGGGGACCCAATCACTATGGGAAAGGAAGGCAAAAAAGGAAGAGAAGCGCTAGGCAAATCCTAGTGCAGCATTATTTTATTTGATTAAAATAAATTGTTGACAGTATAAGGTGCACTTACATAGTGCTAGTGAGGGTAGGTGCTTTCCAGATTCAGCATCACAGAAGAGTCGCCGGGGTGTCCCTGTAGAAGAGTCCACGAGTACCACGTGTCAGCGGGAAGCTGAAGTCTTGAGGGACCTGGGGAGGACTCGGGCTGTGTAACTCAGTGTAGGAGTGTTCCGGGGCTGTCCAAGTGGGGAGGCGCCTACCTCTGTGTTTGGCCAATCAAAGCGGGTTTCAAAGGCACGGCCAAATTGATGAAGGAGGCTTGGCCGTGCCTTCGACATGCATTTGCATTTGCAAATTTGTGCAACTAAACCCCTGTTTCTAAACCATACTGTTAGACAGGTTCATTTGGTTGGTCGCAGCTAGCCGGTAAGTAGTGCTTGGTATTTGCCTTGGATTTATCCCTGGCCCTTTTTTTGCTGTTTGTTGCCTTCCAATGCTCCTTGCTGCAAAGGCCAGTTATAGGTGTAGGCAGTGGTCATTGTTTGGTATGTTTAATTTTTGGTCAGGCAAGGCATTGACATCTTTGCAGCCACTGTGCTATATACTGGGTGTTCAGTGTGCCCCTGCACCTTTAAGGAGGGGTGGGGCCCCCCTCCAGACCATCTGCCTTCACCTATCTTATTAGAATGCATGTGCTTCTACTGTGGAGTCTCTTACAAGTCAGAGATAGGACTACAGATCACAGGGTGCCTTGGCGGGGCCTGTAGCTTACGCATTCATTTGCAAATTTGTGCAACTAAACCCCTGTTTTTAAACGCATACTGTTAGACAGGTTAATTTGGTTGGTCACAGCTGGCCGATAAGTAGAGCTTGGTATTTGCCTTGGATTTATCCCTGGCCCTTTTTTTGCTGCAGTTCCTCTTTAAAGTGGTTGTAACCCAAAAAAAAACTAAGATCCTGTTCTTTTAAGGAATGCTGTATAGCACAGTGCTTGTAATTTTTCCCTTCCTAATGATTAAAAAGCCTGGTTGATTCTGCCACTTCCTGCGTCTCCCTGCCTCTGTTGACCAGGATAATCATGGCTGCTGAGCCCTGATTACTGTGGTCAGTTTACGTGCCTCCATCATCTGCTGATCACCTCTGACAGTCTCTCCCCTCTCCCCCTCCCTCCCTGTCATCATGAGAGCGGCTCTCCTGCTGCCCCTCCCTCTGCTATTAAGCTGCATAATGCAGCTAATATACAAGTATCCCCTCTGGGCATGCTGCCATCTACTACAGTGGGTTTGTGTTTTAAAAATGAAAAGGCTAAATACCTTTTGTCACACCGCAGATGTGCGGTCACGTGATCCTCCAGTGCTGGCCAGCCCCAATCTATGGAGAGAAGCGGGAGGGTCCGAGATCCCCCTCTGCTGGCCAGCTGACATCACAGGGGAATCTCGGCCCCTCCCGCTTCTCTCCATAGATCAAGACCGGCCAGCAGAGGGGGGTCACGTGACCGCACATCTCCAGTGTGACAAAAGGTATTTAGCCTTTTCAAATGTAACCTACTGTAGTGGATGGCAGCATGCCCGGAGGGGATACATGTAAAGTCACATAGTGACTTTAGAAATCACTTTAAACCATCACTTCTCAAAGATCCAACATAAGGATTGAGCATTCTAGTATTTGCAGCAGTATGTGTGAATATGTGGGGCCTCAAACGCAGTTTGCATAAAACCAGCATAAACTGGCTGCTGATTTCATTATCCAGTATGTACAAAAACAGATATAGTGTATGTGCAGTATTTTGAATAGGCCAACCCTTTAAAAGCAGTACTAAGGCCAGACCTGAAATGGCAATCTGGTTAACTCTGCAATGCTAGAGCTGCTGCTGTATAAAAGGCTAAGTTCACACCTTTTCCAATCAAGTGACCATGCAGACAAGGGACCCCAGTGTGTTAAAGCCTTATGCCTGGTACACACGATGAGATTATCTGAAAAATGATCATCCCTTTTTCTTTGCATGCTAGTCTCATGTCGAAAATGAAGAGCTTACTAAAGTTATGAAAATTCTCATACGACAGAATAAAAATTAGGAAGTGGTAATGTGTGGTAGTGTATTTGTATTGTATTTTCGAAAGACAACTGTACTGATTAAATGAAAATCGTACGATCTGGTATTGTACGTGAAAAATTTTCGTGCTTGTCCCCCCCACATAAAATTTTGCATGAATCGGAACCTGTGCACTAACGATCAGATTATCGTACGATTGATTTGAAAGCGGTATTTTTCATACGATTTTCTGATATGGGCTATTGGTTTAGCAACATAGAATCCTTTATTAGAAACGATAAATCTGTGACAGGCACTCATCAAGAGTGCCAATTATGTTTGCCCTTACCGCCCACCTCCTTCATTCATAGTCACCTCCTTCATTTATAGAAGTCCTACTATAGCTTCTATGAATGAAACACAATCTATGAATGGAAGAAGCAGACCTTTTATTCATCCGCCTGTCCTCCATTCATAGATAGATTTTCAATATAGTACAGCTTCAATGAATGGAGGAGAGAGGCGGAAAGGGCGGGCATAATCAGCACTCCCGATGAGGTACATTGGCTCTTTATCCACCATTGCACCTGAAGATTACGGGAGGGGTGTCCGAAAAGGAAGATTTCAACTAATACTGTAGTCGGCAGAACAAGAAACATATCAGATTGATAGGAGGTAATGTCGCTTTTGCTGATTTTTCACTTTTTATTTTTACCGAATGAAGGCTTAAACCCAACTGCTCAATTTTTAAATATTGATTACTGTAAATGCCATACCCTTGGTGCAGCTTTTTTCACAGGGAGAAGCTTGCTCCTATGGTACTGGGGGAGGGCATCCAACAGCTGTAACATCCCGGAAACTAGCCTGGATGAAAATGGAAGCAAAGATGAGAGTATTTCAAGCAGGTTTCATGTAGACACAAAATGGCCTACAAGTAGGCATCTACAGTTATCAATTTTAAAAGCTCATTCGTTTGTTTTAACTTACTGGGGCCCCTTGTCTGCATGGTCACATTATTGGAAAGTGGGCCAAAGGAGAATTTTGCCTTTAAAAACATTATTAGGTCTGCCAGAGTTAGTGGGTGCTACTAAGCCTCAAACACAACTTGTAAAGGGTCTATTAACCACATTAGTACGTGGCACGAAAACCCCCTTCCTGTCCAGGCCATTTTTCAGCTTTCAGCGCTATCACACTTTGAATGACAATTACTCAGTCATGCAACATGGTACCCATATGAAATTTCACACACATAGAGCTTTCTTTTGGTGGTATTTAATCACTAGGGGGGGGGGGGGTATTTTTTGTGCTATAAATAAAAAAAGATTGAAAATTTTGTGAAAAAATACCTTTTTCTTTGTTTCGGTCATAAAATTTTGCAAATGAGTAATTTTTCTTTGTAAATTTTGGCCAAAATTTATACTGCTACCTATCTTTGGTGAAAATAACCCAAATAAGTGTATATTATTTGGTCCTTGTGAAAGTTATAGAGTCTACAAGCTATGGTGCCAATCATTGAAAATTGATCACATCTGATCACACCTGATATACTGACAGCCTATCTCATTTCTTGAGACCCTAACAAGCCAGGAAAGTAAAATACCCCTAAATGACCCCTTTTTGGAAAGTAGATATTCCAAGGTATTTAGTAAGAGGCATGGTGAATTTTTTGAAGCTGTAATTTTTTCCCACAATTCTTTGCAAAATGAAGATTTTTTTTTTCCTTTTTTTTTCACAAAATGGTCGTTGTAACAGGTTATTTCTCACACACAGCATATGCATACCCCAAATTACACCCCAAAACAAATTCTTCTGCTCCTCCTGAGTATGGCGATATCACATGTCTGAGACTTTTTCACAGCCTGGCCACATACAGAGGCTCAACATGCAGGGAGCGCCGTCAGGTATTCTAGGGACATAAATTACACATCTAATGTCATGACGACCTCATGTGACCAAATGTGACGATCACATTTTTGAAGGCCCTGGAGCACCAGGTCAATGGAATTGCCCACAAAATGACCCCATTCTGGAAAGCAAACACCCCAACGAATAATCATTGAGGCATAATGAGTCTTTTGAACGGTTCATTTTTGTTCCAGTAGTTTTTGGAAAATGTGGGAAAAAAATTAAAACGCATTTTTTTTACACAAAGTTGTCCATTTATAAGCTGTTTCCAACACATAGCATGTACATAGCAACAATTAAACCCAAAAATACATTCTGCTATTCCTCCTGAGTATGGTGATACCTTTACACAGCCTGATTACTGAACCAGGACAATGGAATTGCCCACAAAATGACCCCATTTTGGAAAGAAAACACCCCAACGTATAATCTATGAGGCATAATGAGTCTTTTGAACATGTCATTTTTTTCCAGAAGTTTTTGGAAAATGTGGAAAAAAATGAAAACGCTTTTATTTTTACACAAAGTTGTCCATTTATATGATATTTCCAACACATAGCATGTACATAGCAAAAATGACACCCCAAAATAGATTCTACTACTCCCCCCGAGTATGGCGATACCACATGTGTGAGACTTTTACAGGTGATGTTTACTCATGGGTGTGACATTCACTGACAGGTGATTGGAGATGGGCACTGATGGGTGACTGGCGGTGGTCACTGATGGGTGACTGGCTGTGGTCACTGACGGGTGATGGGTGTCTGGCGGTGGTCACTGATGGGTGAGGGTGTCTGGTGGTAAAACACCCGTTA
>BLSH010042062.1:3171111-3197462 GCA_018402905.1 Glandirana rugosa | reverse complement strand
CCCCTCCGAGATGCCTCCCCAGAGAGCCCCCCCCCTTACATCAGGGTCCCCAGAGAGCCCCCGCTTATATCAGGGTCTCCGTAGAGCCTCCCCTTTACATCAGGATCCCTAGAGAGATTGTCACATTACCTGCCATAAGATGCAGCTTGTCATTTGTCACATCACCTGCCACCAGATTCAGCTTGTTACGTCACCTGCCACCAGACACCAGATGCAGCTTGTCATTTGTCACATCACCTGCCACCAGATTCAGCTTGTCACGTCACCTGCCACCAGATGCAGATTGTTATTTGTTATATCACCTGCCACCAGATTCAGCTTATCACATCACCTGCCATCAGATGCGGATTGTCACTTGTCACGTCGCCTGTCACCAAATGCAGCATGTTATGTCTTCTGCCACAGATGCGGATTGTCCCTTGCCACCAAATGCGGATTGTCACTTGCTGTGCCACCTGCCACCAGATGCAGCACATGTGCATTGACTGGGTCCCAGAGAGAGGGTGGGCAGTGAGAGATGATGTAATCTCTCTGCTGCCAGCAGCTGTACAGTGAGGGTGGAACAGCAGTGACAGGCTAGTGCATACAGACAGGCTAGTGTATACAGACAGGCTAGGGTATACAGACAGGCTAGGGTATATAGACAGGCTAGTGTATACAGAGAGGCTAGAGTATACAGAGAGGCCAGGGTATACAGACAGGCTAGGGTATACAGAGAGGCTAGGGTATACAGACAGGCTAGAGTATACAGAGAGGCTAGGGTATACAGACAGGCTAGTGTATACAGGCAGGCTAGTGTATACAGACAGGCTAGGGTATACAGACAGGCTAGTGTATATAGACAGGCTAGTATATACAGAGAGGCCAGGGTATACAGAGAGGCCAGGGTATACAGACAGGCTAGGGTATACAGACAGGCTAGTGTATACAGAGAGGCTAGGGTATACAGACAGGCTAGGGTATACAGACAGGCTAGTGTATACAGACAGGCTAGAGTAGTATAGAGTTTCCCCCCTCCCCCCTCCTCCATGACCTGAACTCACCTGGCACCATCCCTGCTCATGAGCTCGTGTGAGAGAATTCCTCCCGTCTCTATCATGTGGGCAGAAAAGGGGAGGAGACTCGATCTCACACTATTCTCCGGGCTCTGGCTGTCACTGAAGTTTCGGGTGCAGACTCAGTGAGAGTGCCACTGTGCGGGACAGCGCTGTGTGAGGCAGCCCGCAACACAACCTGTAGGCTAAATTAAAAAAAAAATCTGTGTATGACCACGGCTTAAAAAGTGGTTCTAAAGGCTTAAGGTTTTTTTTTTACCTTAATGTGTCCTATGCTTTAAGGTAAAAAAAAACCTAGCCCCCCGTTATACTTGCCTGAGCCCCTTCTTGATCCAGTGACGTGCAAGAGAGCAGCAGTTTTCCCTCTCGCTTTATTGTCTCACACAGCAGCTGGAGCCATTGGCTCCCACTGTTGTCAATCACAGTCATAAGCTAATGAGGAGACAGTGGGGGCGGGGCTAAGCTGCTCTGTGTGTGTGCACTCTATCCACAACTAAAAAAAAAAGTATTGCCCTTATGCCCCGTACACACGATCCAAAAATCGGACGACAGATCGTCCGTTTTTTTTCGCATGTTAATCTCAGATCGAATCGGAAGGGTTTACTTTAGTCACGAAGATTCTCGCACGACAGAATAAAAAATCGGAAGCGATGTGATGTGTTGCAGTGCATTTGTATTGCATTTTTGAACGACAGCTGTACTGATGAAACGAAAATCGTACGATCGGGCACCGCGCGAGAAAATTTTTCCTGCATGTCCGATCTTGTCCGGACGGAAAACATCGGATGAACTGTCGTGATCGGCTCTCGAAAGCTCTGTACTAACGATCTGATTATCGTACGACCACTTCGAAAGCGGTATTTTCCGTCCGATTTTCGGATCGTGTGTACGGGGCATAAGTTATACTTTAATATTATTATTTATTTTTTGCCAATGGATACAGCTATCCTAGTCTGAACATTTGTTCAATGCTTGCATTTGCTGTGAAATACTCGGCTACTTTATGTAAAATTGCATTATGTTTTGTTGCTCAACTAACTTCACATTTGTACTGTAATCCTGGCATATTACATCATTGGGCTATAGAGATAGAGATCAGGACTTGGGAGTATTATTAAAGTAATTCCTTCAAAGATAAGAAGTCCAGGCAGAATCCTCACCTAAAAGGAGGGACCTTGTGAAATGTCTATATACCAGGCAATCAATGAATACAAACATTAATGAAATACAACTTCTTATCTTTAAGTCAATTACCTCAATAACACTCATTGTCTTTATCCCTATCTCCTTATTTAAAGTCTTTTTTTCTTGTTTGGCTGGTCTCCAAATTACTGCTCATGCCCAGTATTAATTTCGTCAACGAAAACGTTTTCATCAAAGATTTCGTCAGCGGCATTTTTACCATGATGAAAACGAAACGAAAAGTACAGCACATTTTCGTCCGCTAACGAACGAAAACGGGACAAATGTGAGGCAGGGATTTTTACCCTCGTGAATTAACGTCCTGTTTTTCATGGAGCTCCGCCTGCTTCCGAAATCCGCTCCCAGCAAGAAAGCGCACCATGATGAGACGACTGCCAGAGACCTGAGAGTGGGAGTGATAGTGAGAGCAGCACTATGCATTACAGGCCAGCCAGGTTGAGACTTCCCGACTCCTGACCAGACAACCACGGCGCTAGGTGCCCAGGACAGAGCAGACTGTGAGTGTACAGTAATAACAGTTGTGGTACATTACAATTACAGCAGGCCTGAGGCCTCCCCTCCCTTCAGACCCCCGTCCATCCAGGCAGTGGCATCCAGGGCACTGTGGATTGCAGACCATCCCTCAGACCACCATCCAGCACTGTGTAGCATTATAGGCCTCCTCAGACCACTGCCAGTGGCATCCAGGGCATTGTGCATTACAGGCCATCCCTCAGACCTGCTGAGACCACCATCCAGCACTGTGCAACATTACAGGCCTCCTCAGACCACCATCCAGAGCACTGTGCAACATTACAGGCCTCCTCAGACCACCATCCAGAGCACTCTGCATCAATACAGACCTCCTCAGACCACCATCCAGAGCACTATGCAGCATTACAGGCCTCCTCGGACCACCATCCATAGCACACTGCAGCATTACAGGCCTCCTCAGACCACCGTCCAGAGCATTCTGCATTACAGGCCTCCTCAGACCACCATCCAGAACACTCAGCTGCATTACATCTTTCTTACGGCATTCAAACCACATCTGTGAGGTATCGCTGCAATCATTAGAGTGAGATATTTCTAGCACTAGACCTCCTCTGTAACTCTAAATTGGTAACCTGTACAAAATTTTAACTGTCGCCTATGGAGATTTTTAAGTATTGTAGTTTGTCGTCATTTTGACGAGTGTGCGTGATTTTAAAGCTTGACATGTTTGGTATAGGTTTATTCGGTGTAACATCATCTTTTCTATTTTACAAAAAAATCTATTGTGTTTTCTTGCATTAACCACTTGCTTACTGGGCACTTAAACCCCCCTCCTGCCCAGACCAATTTTCAGCTTTCAGTACGCTCACACTTTGAATGACAATTACTCAGTCATGCAACACTGTACCCATATGAAATTTGCATCCTTTTTTTTCACACAAATAGAGCTTTCTTTTGGTGGTATTTAATCACCGTTGGGTTTTTTATTTTTTGCGCTATAATTAAAAAAAGACTGAAAATTTTGAAAAAAACTCATTTTTCTTAGTTTTTGTTATAAAATTTTGCAAATTAGTCATTTATCTTCAGAAATTTTGGCCACAATTTATAATGTTACATATCTTTGGTAAAAATAACCCAAATTAGTGTATATTATTTGGTCTGTGTGAAAGTTATAGGGTCTACCACCTATGCTGCAAATCACTGAAAATTGATCACACCTGATGTACTGACGGCCTATCTCATTTCTTGAGACCCTAACAAGCCAGCAAAGTACAAATACCCCCTAAATGACCCCTTTTTGGAAAGTAGACATTCCAAGGTATCTAGTAAGTGGCATAGTGAGTTTTATGAAGTTGTCATTTTTGCCCACAATTCTTTGCAAAATGAAGATTTTTTGCATATGCATACCTCAAATTACACCCCAAAACACATTCTACTACTACTCCTGAGTATGGCAATACCCCATGTCTGGGACATTTTTACAGTCTGGCCACATAGAGAGGCCCATCATTGAACTAGCACCTTCAGGCATTTTAGAAACATAAATTACACATCTCATCTCTCGACCACCTATTACAATTCTGAAGGCCCTAGAGCATCAGGAAAATGGAAACGCCCACAAAATTACCCCATTTTGGAAAGCTAACACACCAACGTATAATCTATGAGGCATAGTGAGTTTTTTGAATGGTTCATTTTTTCCAGAAGTTTTTGGAAAATGTGGAAAAAAAAGAAAACGCATTTTTTTTACACAAAGTTGTCCATTTGTAAGATATTTCCAACACATAGCATGTACAAAGGAAAAATGACACACCAAAATACATTCTGCTAGTCCTCCTGAGTATGGCAATACCACATGTGTGAGACTTTTACATAGCCTCGCTACATGCAGAGGCCCAACATGCAAGGAAACCCGTCAGGTGTTTTAAGGACACATAGCATTACAAATACCAAGAATTACATCCCAAAATACATTATGCTGAGTAAAGGGTAAACAAAAGATTACCTGTGGTTTTAGTATTGCAGCTGTCCACAGGAGGATAGCACTGGTCCAGGCAGCAGGCAGGAACTTGGTCAGCTACAGCAAACACAATTGTCCAGGCAACAGGTAGGAATACTGTCCATAGTACAGGCAGGGATATTGACCATATACAGTCCACGGTCAGTGCAGGCAGAGATGTTATCAACAGTGCTAAAATATTGGTCCTGGTAGTAGCACAGCGAAGGCAGTTGTCCAGGCAACAGGCATGAATACTGTCCATAGTCAGTACAGGCAAGGATACTGTCCATATACAGTCCAAGGTCAGTGCAGACAGATTTTGTCAACATTGCCATAATATTGGTCCTAGTAGCAGGCAGAAACATGGTCCATAGTCCAGGTAGCAGCAGAGGTGTGGCAGAGGAATGATGGCAATAAGTCCTGCAGGCAGAAGCAGGGCCTTGGTCAGGACAGAATGGGGAAAGGGGTAGAGGCTTCTCCCACCCAATCTCTTTGAAGCCTCTGAGTCCCCAGACCCTAATCTGGGAGAGAGAAAACAAAAACAATGTTTTCTTCTTCCAGAAAAAACATTCTGGAGCCCCTCACATATGTGAGACTCCTGTGTTGTGAATTTGCAGGAGAGAGCTCCCCGTTGCTCTCCTCAGCTGCAAGAATATTGTAGGCCTCCTCAACAGAAAAAGATCTTTTTGCCATTGTTGCATCACTAATTGGCACTGATGACACGTATGGCACTAATGAGGTGATGGGCGCTGATGTCAGGTGACACTGACGACAGATCAGGTGGCACTGATATGTGGCACTGGTGACAGGTTAGGTGGAACTGATATGTGGCACTGATGACAGGTCTGGTGGCACTGGACACGTGGCACTGATGACAGGTCAGGTGACACTGATGACAGATCAGGTAGCACTGATATGTGGCACTGGTGACAGGTTAGGTGGAACTGATATGTGGCACTGATGACAGGTCCGGTGGCACTGGTGGCACTGACACGTGGCACTGATGACAGGTCAGGTGGCACTGACACGTGGCACTGATGACAGGTCAGGTGACACTGATGACAGATCAGGTAGCGCTGATTATATGTGGCACTGGTGACAGGTTAGGTGGAACTGATATGTAGCACTGATGACAGGTCCGGTGGCACTGGTGGCACTGATGACAGGTCAGGTGGCACTGACATGTGGCACTGATGACAGGTCAGGTGACACTGATAACAGATCAGGTAGCGCTGATGATATGTGGCACTGGTGACAGGTTAGGTGGAACTGATATGTGGCACTGATGACAGGTCTGGTGGCACTGGTGGCACTGACACGTGGCACTAATGACAGGTCAGGTGGCACTGACACGTGGCACTGATGACAGGTCAGGTGACACTGATGACAGATCAGGTAGCTCTGATGATATGTGGCACTGGTGACAGGTTAGGTAGAACTGATATGTGGCACTGATGGCAGGTCCGGTGGCACTGGTTGCACTGACACGTGGCACTGATGACAGGTCAGGTGGCACTGACACGTGGAATTGATGACAGGTAAGGTGACACTGATGACAGATCAGGTAGCACTGATGATATGTGGCACTGGTGACAGGTTAGGTGGAACTGATATATGGCACTGATGACATGTGTGGTGGCACTGATTTGTGGCACTGACACGTGGCACTGAAGACAGGTCAGGTGGCACTGACACGTGGCACTGATGACAGGTCAGGTGGCACTTTGACACGTGGCACTGATTTGTGGCACTGACCCGTGAAACTGAACAGGTCAGGTGGCACTGACAAGTGGCACTGATGGCAGGTCAGGTGGCACTTTGACACGTGGCACTGATTGGTGGCACTGACCCGTGAAACTGATGACAGGTCAGGTGGCACTTTTTATGACACGTGGCACTGATGCTATGTGGCACTGATGCTACGTGGCATTGATTGGTGGCACTGACTGGTGGCACTGGCAGATGGCACTGGCAAATGGCACTGGCAAATGGAACTGGCAGATGGCACTTGACAGGTGGCACTATGATGGGCACAGTGAAAAGTGCTTTTTTTTTTAAACTCACAGGGCAACGGCAGCAGAGATCGATCACTCTCTCTTCACACAGTGGTGTCTGTGTGAGGAGAAAAGGCAGGCAACGAGAGATGATCTCATATGTTTACATTTGAGATCATCTCTCATTGGACCCACGGATCATGTGGTAAATGGGCGCTGTGATTGGCCATTTACCACGATCTGTGATTGGCTGTGTCCAAGGGACACAGCGATCACAGAAATTCTGGGCAGCGCGCCCGCGATCGCGGGCGGGGGGCGAGCAGAGGGGACAATGTCCATTGACATTGTCCCGGCATTTCAGATCCACGCTGGAGCCGTACTTTGGCAATAGTACGGATCTGGAGGGGTTAAAATTCATTAAAGTGCATTTTTTCCAAAAAAATTGTGTTTGAAAATTTGCTGCCTAAATACTATGTGACATTAAAAATTGCATCAACCTCCATTTTATTCCCTAGGGTCTCTGCTAATGTATATATATATATATATATATATATATATATATATATATATTTTTTTTTTTTTTTGTAAAATTGGATTCATGCAGTAGGTGCGTTTTCAGTAAGTGCGCCAGTCCAAAGCGGTATTTTTAAGGGCATGGCAGCCCATTTTTATTAAAAAAAACGAAAAAGTCAAATAAACAGTAATCTTCACTCGTAGGGGGTTCCAACATCATTACATAAACATGCTTCAGCGTCCTGGCTTTACTCACAGTCAGCTTCATGCTGTTTGGAGAAATAAACAATCTCCAGGTCTACTGGTTTGTAAATGCAGCTCTCCTGCTAAGGCCTTCTGCTTTAGGCCTATAGGTCTGTCTCCCACAGACCTGAACGCTCAGCAACTTGGTGCTGTCCTGTAGCCTTGTGCTACACTGGCTGACCCCATGCTGCCTCTCTGTTGCGTGGGGTCCTGAGCCATAGTCAGGTCACCACTAAATAGCCCCACGCACAGCTGTGCAATCAGCATGCCTGCCTCTCCAAAATCTGGCATAACCCAGCAATCTTCCAGGTAGCACAAGGTCCCACTGCCACAATATATATATAGTATTTCACAAAAGTGAGTGAACCCCTCACATTTTTGTAAATATTTTATTATATCTTTTCATGTGACAACACTCAAGAAATTACTTTTTTGCTAAAATGTAAAGTAGTGAGTGTACAGCTTGTCTAACAGTGTAAATTTGCTGTCCCCTCCAATGAACTCAACACACAGCCATTAATGTCTAAACCACTGGCAACAAAAGTGAGTACACCCTTAAGTTAAAATGCCAAATTGGGCCCAATTAGCCATTTCCTTCCCCGGTGTCATGTGACTCATTAGTGTTACAAGGTTTCAGGTGCGAATGGGTAGCAGGTGTGGTAAATTTGGTTTTATCGCTCTCACTCTCTCTCTGGTTACTGGAAGTTCAACATGGCACCTCATGGCAAAGAACTCTCTGAGGATCTGAAAAAAAGAATTGCTGCTCTACATAAAGATGGCCTAGGCTATAAGAAGATTGCCAAGACCCAGAAACTGAGTTGCAGCATAGTGGCCAAGACCATACAGCGGTTTAACAGGACAGGTTCCACTCAGAACAGGCCTTGCCATGGTTGACCAAAGAAGTTAAGTGCACGTGCTCAGCGTCATATCCAGAGGTAGTCTTTGGGAAATAGACGTATGAGTGCTGCCAACATTGCTGCAGAGGTTGAAGAGGTGGGGGTCAGCCTGTCAGTGCTCAGATCATACTGCATAAAATTGGTCTGCATGGCTATTGTCCCAGAAAGAAGCTTCTTCTAAAGATGGTGCACAAGAAAGCCTGCAAACAGTTTGCTGAAGACAAGCAGACTAAGGACATGGATTACTGCAACCATGTCCCGTGGTCTGATGAGACCAAGATAAACGTATTTGGTTCAGATGGTGTTAAGCGTGTGTGGCAGCAACCAGGTGAGGCAATACAAAGACAAGTGAGTCTTGCCTACAGTCAAGCATGGTGGTGAGAGTATCATGGTCTCAGGCTGCATGAGTGCTGCCGACACTGGGGAGCTACAGTTCATTGAGGGAATGCCAACATGTGCTGTGACATACTGTAGCAAAGCATTATCCCATTCCTTCAGAAACTGGGCCAGAGGGCAGTATTCCAACATGATAATGACCCCAAACATACCTCCAAGATGACCACTGCCTTGCTAAAGAAGCTGAGGGTAAAGGTGATGGACTGGCCAAGCATGTCTTCAGACCTAAACCCTATTGAGCATCTGTGGGGCATCCTCAAACAGAAGGTGGAGGAGTGCAAGGTCTCTAACATCCACCAGCTCAGTGATGTCATCATTGAGGGGTGGACTCCAGTGGCAACCTGCTAAGCTCTGCTGAACTCCATGCCCAAGAGGGTTAAGGCAGTGCTGGAAAAATATGGTGGCCACACAAAATATTGACACTTTGGGCCCAATTTGGACATTTTTACTTAGGGGTGTACTCACTTTTGTTGCCATTAATGGCTGTGTGTAAAGTTATTTTAAGAGGACAGAAAATTTACACTGTTATATAAGCTGTACTTTTACTACTTTACATTGTAGCAAAGTGTCATTTCTTCAGTGTTGTCACATGAAAAGATAGAATAAATTATTTACAAAAATGTGAGGGGTGTACTCACTTTTGTGAGATACTGTGTATATATATATACATATATATATATATATATACATATATATATATATATATATATATATATATATATATAGTATTATTATTATTTTTTTTTAATAATGCTTGGGGGTTCTGAGTAATTTTCTAGCAAAAAAAATGATGAGGAGAGAAGGGTCAGAATTGGCCTGGGTGGCCAGTAGTTAACATATGTGTGCGGGACCTACATATGTGTTCGCCTTTGCACGCAAACACGGGGGTGGGGTGGAGGTTGGTGTTACCTTAAATTATTTGTTATTGTATTATTAATTTTATATAAACTTTTTTTTTACACTGTTTTATTAACCTTATTGCTAACACAAGTGACAAACAACATCCCTTGTAAGAGCATGGGCCATGAGAGTTCCTATGCCCAAGTTCCCGGGTCTATTAGACCCCAGATCTCTCCTCTGGCTTCCAAAGTAGCTTACACAGATCGGTCTGATCAGCTGCTTTATTGGCTAACAATCGGTCAGTAAACACAAAACCAAAACCGGAAGGGCCAAAATAGGCCATAGAGATGATCAGGGGCATTCCGTTCCTCAATGTTCTCTATGGTCAGCCGGCGGAACTGTTGGTGGCAATCCCAGGTTCCCTGTCTAGGATTGCTTTTACAGCATTGCTGGCCAAAAAAAGATACCAGGTTGATGTCTATAACTTCAGGCATCATCCCGGGTATAACCACTGCAACTCAAGGATGTACAGAAACGTCCTTGGGTGGCAAGTGGTTAAATACTTAAACTGAGAAGAGGATGTGATCTTATCAATATTTTCAAAATTAGATATTTTTCAGGTAAGCAAAACACCTTTGGGGAAAGCATATTGTTACAAGTGTATTGTGACTATTCAGATAGTCTTGTTTCTTTATTGTTACTTTGTCCACCTTTTCCTTAATGTTAGTCTTTGAAATATGATCATATCCTGTGAAGAAAGGTGAAGAAGTATTGCCTTCATTTTTTCATAGAGATGACATAGTTCTTTTTTTAACCTTTACATGTAATACGCTGTATTACTTTTTTCTCTGAGAAAGGGTGGGGATCACCCACAACTGTTTCTTTTAGCAAAACTGTAAGATACCTTGATGCAATTTCTTCATTTTTTTCAATAAAATAGGTCCCACCACATTTTCATCTATATATGGTCAGCTTAATTTTAGCTTGTGACCCATTTTACACCATCAAAATGTACCCCAGTGATTTGTGATTTAATTTTTGGTTGTCTCAAAGTTCTTTTACCCAGATATATTTATCTATATTTATTATATGGTATGTTTTTAGCAATCTGTAATTTTTTTTACCACACCCGTGTAGGAGCTGCAAATGAACAGGGATCCCCCACTCCTGCACAGCCAGGCATACCAAATCTTCATAATCACCCAGAGTCAGAGAACAGCCCATAGCTTTGTTTTTATTTATTGAGGGTTAATAATTTGGATAGGGATGGGAAGTTATGGGATGCCCACTTGACTTCAGCAAAACTTGAGGGACATATTCCTATATACATCTCCATACAATCTCCTTTACTTTCCTCCTGCACACTTACTTGTTTGTTCCAGCTGAATCACTCCAAAAATGATCTGAGAGGCTCCCAGTCAGATTAGCAATAGCCCATTACAGGCAGGAACTTGCAACCCTTTTTGTGTAGCACAGATGTTATGAAACAGCATGTAACTTTCTCCTCTGTGGCCACTGATTCCAGCACCACCTCTTCAGGCACTGCCAACCTACCTGGCTGCAGCTGCCCCTTTTCACAAGCCCTCCTGGCTACCTCTCTACACCAGTCTGCACGACTGGCTCTTCACCAGCCCACCCGGCAGTATCCCTCCTTTGTTAGTCCTCAACAGCTCTACTCACTCGGTCCTCTCTTGCTCCCATGCCTCCAGGAAAGCCCCCTCCCTTGTGGTTTTGGCAGGATCCTTTCAGCACCTGAGCCCTGGCCCAAGGCAGAACACCCCCCCCCCAGTCTAGGGGTTACCCCTGAGGGCCACCAACAGCCTCCTCAACACTTGCTGGCATGGCCCATTTCTATTTATGGAGTGGTCTCAGCCCCTGCCAGCCCACTGCTGAGGATGGCCAAGGCCCCATAAATCTTCAAGGCAGCTCCTCCTAACCTCCACCCTTTAGTTCTAGAAGATTCTCCAACCTTCTAGACCAGGGGGAGGCACCAGAGAGCTGCCAGGATGAGTTACCCAGCCCTGAACTCTAATAAACTCCTGACCCAGATTCAAAGAATCATTTTACCATGAGCCAGTAAATGTACCATCCCTATTCTAGCACATACACTAGAGAATGCTACAATTTATATTTCTGAAATAATTTTGAAGACTTTTATCCTTAAGGGAATTTTAAACACATTTTTCATATTTGTTTTTGTTCAAACTGATTATCTGCATGCAATTTTGTACATACTGTATATGTTGTTTATATACTTTTTTCTCTGTTTTTGTTTCTTTTATGTATCATATTTTTGTAGCCAAATAGTTGTTTTAATTTTTTTTTTAATTAAAGCTGCATTTTAGCTAAAAAACATTTCCCTACAGCTTTAGTTACATTACTTACCTATAATGAAGAATGTCCCACAATGTTCATGTTTCCGGATTCTTGAAAAATTTTCACTACAGGGCTATCCTGTCCTCTTCTTGCTACTGAACTTCCAGTACTGCATGGGTTAACAGCTTTGGGTCTCAGGGTTCAGCTGCACAAAAAGTGATCCAATTGGCAAACGCCCCTCCTGCCTTAGGGAACAGTTATTTCACTGATTACACTGCTTGTAACACAATCTGTGAATGGAGGAGAGTCTGATCAATCACAGATCATGTTACAGGCAGTAATCAGTGAAAGAACTTTTGTCAATGGAGGAGAGGCAGGAGCTGGAGTGACTCCATTGGATCATCTTTAGTGCAGCTGGCATGGCTATTAGATGGGCGCATAAGGGACCACAACATTGAGGGATACACAATGTAATACTGACATAAAAGCACACACATAGGTTGGACTTGATGGACCTGTGTCTTTTTTCAACCTCACTAACTATGTAACTATGTATGTAACAGCCTGTTGGGCGATTATCCGACCATTAGTACGTACGATTCGACAGCTGATTTCCAATTGTTGTCCAACAGAAGATGGCTGGTAAGACTAAAAAACTTTTGTTGGCCAACAAGGCGTTGGCCGATTGTTGGCTCGTTTCTACAAAAGTTGGATGTGCAAACACGCATACTCGGAATCCAGGAAGTTTTTGGTCGTGTAAACCTGCGTTCCTAATTCACAAATCACATTCACCTGAACTTCCTCTTTATACGCTCGTAACACGTCACTACATTCGGCTTTGTTGGACGATTACTTGGCTACCGTCAGTACGCTAGACAAAACCGCCAATTTGGACAAAAGTTGGACGTGCGGTCGAACGACAATTGGCTCGTGTGCACAAGGCTTTAATCCCAACAGTGCCAGAAGATCAGCAGTGAGAAGAGGACAGGGCAGCCCTGCAGTGAAGATTTCTCCAGAATCCAGCAGCCTGCACATCATGGAGCATACTTCATTACAACTTTAAATACATTTGTGTGCCCACAAAATACAGTATAATAAATCACTGCAATATTAGTTATATTTTTGGTGAGGAATCAATATCCCTTACCACTTACATAACTGAGCCAGCATTAAGATTATTTAGGTACTAGATCTGGGTTTTCATGGGCTGCGGTGGTGGCACTGCAATACAATGTAATAATTCTGCAACTTCTGATGCCACAAAAGCACATACAGTATATATAATGTATACAGTGAATGTGTGACTATACAGTGAGGCTAGGTTCACAGTATCCAACACAAAACGGTCAGACTTTTGATCCTAATTTGCTTTGCGACACGTGTCCTACAACAGTTCAACATCGGACCTACATCGGTCCGAAGTCTGTGAACAGGATCCAACTTTGATCCCAACAATACCAGGCACCTTGTGCTCTGGGGATCTTGAAGGGGAACCCCCACAAAATTAAAAAAAAAAAAACGGCATGGGGTTCCCCTCCAAGAGCAGAACAGGCCCATCAATCTGGTATGGATTTTAAGGGGAACCCCCACGCCAAAAAAACTGTGTGGGGTCCCCCCAAAATCCATACCAGACCCTTAACTGAGCATGCAGCCTGGCAGGCCAGGAAAGGGGGTGGGGATGAGTGAGCGCCCCCTCCCCTCCTGGACCATACCAGGCCGCATGCCCTCAATGTGGGGAGTATGGGTGCTTTGGGACAGGGGGGCTCTGCACCCCCCCACCCCAAAGCACCTTGTCCCCATATTGATGAGGACAAGGGCCTCTTCCCGACAACCCTCTTGTTAAAGGGGGCTTCCAGATTCTGATAAGCCCCATGCCCGCAGACCCTAACAACCACCAGCAAGGGTTGTCGGGAAGAGGCCCTTCTCCTCATCAACATGGGGACAAGGTGCTTTGGGGTGAGGGGGCGCAGAGCCCCCCCACCCCAAAGCGCCCATACTCCCCATGTTGAGGGTATGGTCCAGGAGGAGGGGGAGGCGCTCGCTCATCCCCACCACCTTTCCTGGCCTGCCAGGCTGCGAGCTCACATAAGGGTCTGGTATGGATTTTGGGGGGACCCCACGCCTTTTTTGGTGTGGGGGTTATACTTAAAATCCATACCAGACTGAAGGGCCTGGTATGCTCTTGGAGGGGGGCCCCCATTTTTAAAAAAAAAATTGGTGTGGAGTTCTTCTTCAAGATCCTCAGAGCACAAGTCACATGCCAAAGTTGGATCAGTTAAGACAATGATCCGACTTTGATCCGACTTGCATGATATTCAATGGGCTGAAGTAGGATCAAAGTCAGACAAAAGTAGTACAGCAGCCTTTTTCAAAGTCAGTCCGACTTGTGTCGGACCAGTTAAGACAGCTCTCATAGGGAATCATTGATTTTGTGATGTAATACGACTTGTGCTCCTAATGTCGATCGGATTCTCGGACTAGTGTGAACCCAGCCTGAAGGTGGATCCTGCCATTGACATCAGCAACTCTTATATATATATATATATATATATATATAGAAAAAATGACAGCATATCACCTGAGTTGTGGCTGTTGAGTGTTTAACAGAGCAAATATTATCAAAGCTTCATGTGACTATGTCACATTACCATCATAAGATTTTACAGATTTTTGTAAATAAGAAATTGACCATCAGGATCATATGACCTGTTTTGAGAAGATTTATGGTACTTTCACAATTTAGTTAATTAAAGATTTTTAATAAATGTATCAAGGCTTCTTCATTATGGTAGCTTGACTTCTGTTATAGAATCCTATGTTTTCTGTCTTTGAAGATATGTTAGTGTGATTTTATAACTGTTATTGTGTGCAGTATATGATTACTTTTGCATATACCCTGAAGAAATGTGAAACCTCAAAAACATCAATAATGACATCTGAGCAGAAGAAGGTGTAATCATTTATGGTATTACCGGTCATATGAAGGACCAAGGTGGGAAAGCGATAGGATATCCTTAGGGTAGACACATTTTGGAGGAGGCAATAGTGATTAGCCATAAAAATCTAACACAACCAACTTATACTTCCCTGAAATTGGTTGGATCGAAGTCAAGTATAACTAAAAGCAATTTTTTTTCTTTTTTGTACATTCTGAAATACAGCATATCTTCAAATTCATAACCATTTTCACACCTTTAGGTGATTGAACACTGGCAAAAAAAAATAGGACAGGAAGTCCCCTCTCAGATATAACCTCTCTCCGTTAGGACAGGCTCCAGTTTTTCACTAGTGTCTAAGGCGATGTCTGTGCAGCTCTATGCACAAAATTAGTTCGATTCTTAAAGGTACTAGCTAGGATTAGGAGACTGGCATTATCCGGATTCATGTCCTATGGATTTTTCTATGCTCAAAGGTATGGTAGCTGGAGGACCCTGCACTGAACAAGCGGGGGTGGCCTGTTAAAAAATAGAATGTGGCCTAGTGCACCCAGTAATGTGCCTCCATCCCTTCATAATATCTCCATATGACCAATTTATTTGTCTGGGGACTTTATATGAGGCACAGCACATACAACCAATAAATAACTAGTTTCCAGCATTGTTGTTTAATAAATTAATAAATATTGCATACAAAAAGAAGATAAAATGGTAACAAACTAATTGGTAATGAATCCATATTATTGCAATGGCAATACATGATTAATACAAAAACTGTATCCATAAACTCGATGCGTTTCGTGTCCCTTTGTTCACTCTTTAGGAGTAGATGCACGTATAGTATCGGTAGGATAAAACATCAGGCCTGTGACATACCTAATAGTATCTCATATTACATAGAGAAATTCTAACCTCAAAAACCACCTGAGGGGCTCTGATACTTACAAATCAAGCTAAAAATAGATATGACAATATTTCCAAATGGTGACTGCCAGGGGAGTCTCACCGAGAGCTGTGGAAATGCGATCTCAGCGAGAACCCAAGGGGACAAACAGGAAGCAGATTCAATGTGGGTGGGCAATCCATGATGGCACCCAGAACAGTTTTTATAAAAAGAAGTTTAAATATGCATTATAGTGATAAATGAATAATAGAATCCAAATGAGGGGATGACCTGTTAGTTTTGGATAGAGAGAGTGGAGAGGGATTAGAACACCTATTAGGTCTCTGAGTCCTTGTTGTGGAGATTCACCTTCTCTGTTTGTCCTTTTTACCGTCATCACTGAGAGTGAAAGTGAAAAAAAAAATCCCAAATTTGGTTGTCACCAGAACAGGAATGGGTAGACATCTTCCAATGTGGATGCTAGTCCTGGTGACCCTGGTGGCAACCAGGGCTTCCCTCATTTTGGAGGGTTCATAAGTGTGCGTAGCCTATTGCATTAGGGTGTGGACCCCAAAGCTCAAACACACATGCCTTTCTCGGCAGCCTTAGCAGCAAGGGGCAGTGAATGAATGGGAACACCTGGCACACCCCCTGGGCACGCCTATGGGAGGGATTCATCTCATCTCCTGTTGTGGCTATAGGACAGGAAGTGAAAAGAAATCTCAATGGGACACAGAGTGCAAAAAAATGACTGGGGTTTTAACCCTCCCTTACTCTATCCAAAATATACAGTATATATAAAGAAAGTTTGCCTTAGGTACTACTTTAAATGTGTATTGAATCAGACAGACCATTTTGCTATATAGTTGATAGTAGATCCAAAGAAGACTGTACAATCAGATTGTATAGTGTATGGCCAGCTAGAGTGCCAATAAATATACCATAATTTTATAACTACTAGGCTAGGGGTGTTTTACTTGTCTGATACTTATATGCATTTAGTCTATTACTGCTATGCCCATTTTACTGTGCAAGCCTTTTAATAGCAATGAGAACAATAATAGTGAAAAAGGGTTTATTTCTATTTATTATTAAATGGACCACCAAGCCATTTTCTTAAGATGCTTCTGAGATCTCAGAGTGGCAAATATTGAGGACTATTTCACACCACAATCTTGCATTCGCTTACACACATTTTTAATGCATTTGTAATTTCAAAGAGATTGCATGCTGCTATCTTTTTTTTTTTTAAACAGTGGAAATGAACACAGTGGTGTGAACTAGGATGATTTTCCTGGACTTATGTTCAGTATGGACCTCAAAACATCTTGTGTGAACAAGCTCTCAAAGTATAACCTACAGCAAAAGGTCGGTTAAAGTATGTATCACTTGTCTTTCTGAATCCTAGAGATTAGGCATGCACGGTTAATTATACGGATTATTATTACAATGCGGTTATCTATTGTTAATTAACCACGTAAGAGAATCTGGTCAGACCTGTCTCCTGGAATGACAAACATGGCTGCACCTACACAAGCAAAGTTCAGACAATGTTAAAGTATCACTTAGTATGTCTCTTGACTTTACTTATATAGAGAGGTGTTATACACATTATTACCTTGTTGTAGAATATTCTGTAGCCAATGGCCCCCTTTAGGGGTGGCTGGTTGATGTGGTTCACCTGCTCACAACTGCCCTCAATCACACTCTTACTGGCATCCGGAGTCAGAAAACAGGCTTGCTCTTTGTTTTTGTTGTTTTTATTTGGAGATTGAACTTGGATAGGGATTGGGGTAGTTATGGGATTCCCACCGGCCAAACGGTTCTGTACATGGGACCAGTATATACACTATCCAGTATATACAACTCCTCCACTTCACTCCAGCACACTTCTTACTTCACTGCAAACTCCTGGTTCCTCTCTCCTGCACTCTTTTTAGTTCCGCTGGTGAGGCCTGGAAGGAAATTTACCAGCCTCCAAACTTGCACGGCCTAGCTAGCACATGTACGACCTGATGTAGATTTATCAGACCTCCGGACCACCCTTTGTGGGTATAGGGGTTGAGGTTCCCCTGTGTAGAAAAGTAATTTAGTTGGTGCTAGCTAGCCAACGATGGACTACAACTCCCAGTCCATCCACACACTGTTCATGACACCAGACCCCAATCTCCTCCTGCACCTTCTTCAGACTGTCTTCTTCCCAATCTGTCTTATGCATCTACTCCCTTGGGCTCTGTCACTCCCTGTTACTTGTAGTTCCTCCTGGAGATCTCTCTGTAGTGCTCACGCTCCTGCTGTTCTCTTCCGCTCCCCTTGTGCTTCTCCTCCAGGATCCCTCTCTCCTCCTGGCTGCACCCGAGCTCTCACAGGCCATGGTCACCCCCCCCCCCCCCCAGACTAGGGGCTCCCTCAGGCCCAAACAGCTTCCACACTACATCTCCATCACTTCCACCCGAACTTCTCCTCCCCCCACTAGGCAGACCACAGTATTGAAAGGGGGCCTGCCCCCTGCCAGTCCAGCTTAGGGATTGGTCAGGGCTCCTTAATATACTTCAGAAAGCCTCACCTCCTTTTCTGAAGAAGAGGGGAGGGGTTACCAAGAGGTGCTGCTTCCTGCAGTCTCCAGCTCTCCCTGGGCCACTCCCCTACCCAGAATCAAAACAATCAGGCCTGACTGAGAGTCAGGCTTGACTAAATTTGCCTACTCAAAACAAAAACCTACCTCTAAGCACCTACCTATGGTAGAGGGCACTACAATTCCTTAAAGATAGCACATTTTCCTTGAAATGGTAAGCACTACCTTATGTAATTAATTTAAAGAGGAAGCACAGTACTGAGACAGACTTACGCTTAGCAGAATGTTTAGTGTTCAAGTGAGCTGCAGAGTGACTTAGTGGTTAGCACTTCTGCCTTTCAGCATTGGTGTCCTTGATTCAAAATCCCGGCCAAGACATGTTGGTAGGTAAATTGACTCCAGTCTAAAATTTGCAATAGTATCTATGAAAGTATACAATATATAAACATTTCTTGGTAGGCATGACAAGTCTAATGTGAAGCATGTAAATGCTGCTTTTATCAGAGCCTTCTCGCAGTTATTACCTTATGACAGATTCTCTTTAAGGTAAATGTAAACCCTAATTACCCTGGATTGACACCTATGCATTTTTTTGGGTGTGTTTTGCAGAAATGCACTACAGTCCATTTAACATGGTTTCCTATAGGTTAGTAGTAGTTCACATCTGTGACTTTTGAGCCAGTGCAATTTTTGGAAAGGATTGTGGACTCTTTTTCCCTGCAGCAACCACAACCTGCATTAATGTGAACCTAGCTTCAGTGCTGGTCTCCTGCATCCACTGTGCCACTACTTTCTGTCTACATGCATGCACTTCAGTGATGCATAGGCGTGCGCAGGGGGTGTACCGGGTGTGCCCGGGCACACCCTAATCACCCTACATGGCGCAGATTCCCCTTGCTGATATTTCATCAAAGCCCCCCAACAGGGCTCCTAAAAAAATTGTAAAAAAATAAAATAATGAAAATGAAAAACTACTGACACTGTCCACTGCCCGACTAACACCAAACTCTGCCCTATGGACAAGTCCACTGCTCTACTGACACCATCCATATATTATTATTTTTGGAGTGCACACCCTCATGCAATAGGCTGCGCACACCTATACAGTGATGGTTGCTTTGAATTTATCAAGGCAGGCGTCCTGATAGTGACAACACTGAACCATGCCTGAGCAGTGTATCCCAAAACAGCCACCTGTAGTCTCTACTGGAAGCCTGTATGACAGGGTGACAACAAACAAGCACAAGGTGTTTTTACCCTATAACAGAAAGTGCCTGAGCGTGCCTGTGTAAAGTTGCCAAAGACTGGTATTCTTTCTTTGTTCAGCCAGTAGGAACAGATTCATATATTGATTTTGAATATGAATAATTCATATTCAGATCCATACAATCAAGCCGTGGATTTGCTGCTGTGAGAATACACTCAGCTTCTGTTGAGTGTCACACACAAATTGAAATTCCACTGGTCCCTGCTGAACTGACCGATTATCGATCCATTTAATGCCAACTTAAGGGTAAGTTCACATGGGTGGCTTGGGGATGATAAAAAGAGGCAGCTGATCAGCAATTGCCCCTTGACCACCCACCTATAATGTGACACAGCCACATAGGTCTGTTCACATTGTTGCAGACGCAATCCCTTGCTTCACGGTTCAGAAATTTTAGCTCATGTCGAGTTTGGCAAGTGGAACCACTTGCCAAACTCTCCCATAAAAGTCAATGGTACTTTAATTTACATTTGGCACTAGGCGCGTAGTTGCACTGTGGTATTTCAATGTAACCCCCCCCCCCCCGTTCCCATTGAAATTGACAGGGAAAAAAAAACAGGTATTTAAGAGGCAGTATCGCCTCCTAAACGCCTGTAAAATATCAGGGGTCAAGTTCTGGGAAAAAAAGTGTGGGAACTCATCCAAGATTCCTCCCTTACTCCCCACATTGTGCATCACACCCAACCAGAAGAGACGTTCCATCCCTAATGAGCGGTCGGTGACATACATTGTATAGTGGCGTTTAGATTATCAGGACTCCTATATCAGGCGCAGATTCTATATCTGGTATCTGGCACCCCCTGAAAAACAAACACAGTTGCAGCGAGTTGGTGCAGGTATTTATGAATTAAATCAGATGGTGAGGAGGCAATATAATGCTTCCTTGCCATCTGTCAAACACCCTCTGAAAAGTGATCCACTGTGATTCACTCTCCAGAGGGCAACACTACTTTACCCTAATCTACAGCAATGCCCCTCACAGGGCCAATCAATGCAGCCTCATCAGCACAGCCTCACTAGTGCCCATCAATGCAGCCTCACCAATGCCCTTCAATGCAGCCTCACCAGTGGCCATCAATGCAGCCTGATCAGTGCCCATCAATGCAGCCTGACCAGTGCCCACCAGCTTAGCCTCACCAATGCACATAAATGCAACCTCACCAGTGCCCACCAATGCAGCCTCACCAGTGCCCATTGATTGGCCCCTCATAGGGCCAATCAATGCAGCCTCATCTGCACAGCCTCACCAGTGCCCATCAATGCAGCCTCACCAGTGCCCATTAATGCAGCCTCACCAGTGTCCATCAATGCAGCCTCATCAGTGCCCATCTATGCAGCCTGATCAGTGCCCATCTATGCAGTCTCATCAGTGTCCATCAATGCAGCCTCATCAGTGCCCATCAATGCAGCCTCAACTGTGCCCATCATCTCAGCCTCACCAGTGCCCATCAGCACAGCCTCACCAGTGCCCATCAATACAGCCTTATTAGTGCTCATCAAATGCAGCCTCACCAGTGCCCATCAATGCAGCCTCATCAGTGCCCATCAATGCAGCCTCACCAGTGCCCATCAATGCAGCTTCATCAGTGCCCATTACAGTCTTATCAGTGCCCATCAAATGCAGCCTCACTGGTGACCAATAAATGCAGCCTCATCAGTGGTCATCAATGCAGCCTGATCAGTGTGTATCAATGCAGCCTGATCAGTGTCCATCAATGCAGCCTCACCAGTGCCCATCAATGCAGCCTCACCAGTGCTTACCAGTGCAGCCTCACCAGTGCCCACCAATGCAACCTCACCAGTGCCCACCAATGCAACCTCACCAGTGCCCATCAATGCAGCCTGATCAGTGGCCATCTATTCAGCCTCACCAGTGTCCATCAATGCAGCCTGATCAGTGCCCATCTATGCAGCCTCACCAGTGCCTGTTAATACAGCCTGATCAACGCTCATCAATGCAGCCTCACCAGTGCCCACCAATGCAGGCTCACCAGTACCCACCAATGCAGGCTTCTCTGTGCCCATCTATGCAGCCTCACCAGTGCCTGTTAATGCAGCCTGATCAGTGCCCATCTATGCAGCTTTCACTAGAGCCCATCAGCTCAGCCTCGCCAGTGCCCATCAATGGGGGGGCAACAGGAGGCCCCCTCAGATGTGCCACTGGGCACCACCAGCTGGGCAACTAGTGTTTCAGGAAACTGGGAAGGGGGCTGAGGTAGAGCAGGTGGAGACTCACAATCCTGTCCACTAATGATCTAATCCCCCTGAGCAGCTGTTTAGAAAAAAAACTTTTCCTGGTTTCCTGTGTTCAGTGCTGGCCGGGTGACAGAAAATGGACTATTTCTTTATTTTCGGCTTTCCGCGGATTAATCCGCTGCATCGCGATGCAGCAGATAAATCTGATGATAGCTGGCAGTAGATTTTTATCAAGAATGTCTTGGTACATTTTTCCATTCATACCTCCTTCAACGACCTGAAGTGTGCCAGTACCGTATGCTAAAAAACAACCCCACACCATGATGTTCCCACCTACAAACTTCACTGTTGGTATGTTGTTTTTGGGGTGATGTGCAGTGCAATTTGGCCTCCAGACATGGTGTGTATTATGGCATCCAAAGAGTTTACTTTTGGTCTCATCTGACCAGACTATATTCTCCCAGTATTTCACAGGCTCTTCTAAATGTTGTGCAGCAACATGCTTTTTCTTCAGCAATGGAGTCTTGCGTGTGCATACAGGCCATGGTGGTTGAGTGCATTACTTATTGTTTTCTTTGAAACAATTGTACCTGCTAATTCCAGGTCTTTCTGAAGCTCTCCACAAGTGTTCCTTGGCTCTTGGACAACTCTTCTGATAATTCTTTTCACTCCTCTGTTCCGAAATCTTGCGAGGAGCATCTGGTCGTGGTGAAATTATGTTTTTTCCCACTTCCACTTTAATCCGCGGAAAGCCAAAAATAAAGAAATAGTCAGTTTTCTGTCACCAGGCCAGCAATGAACACAGGAGACGGGAAAAGTTTTTTTTTCTAAACAACTGCACAGGGGGATTAGATCATTAGTGGACAGGATTCTGAGTCTCCACCCACTCCAACTTGCCCCCCCCCTTCCCAGTTACCTGCAGCGCTAGTTGCCCAGTTGGTGCTGCCCAGTGACAGATCTGATGGCCACTGACCAGGCTGCAGTAATGGGCACTAGTGAAAGCTGCATAGATGGGCGCTGATCAGGCTGCATTAACAGGCACTGGTGAGGCTGCATAGATGGGCACAGAGAAGGCCGCATTGGTGGGCAATGGTGAGGCTGCATTGGTGGGCACTGGTGAGGCTGCATTGATGGGCACTGATCAGGCTGCATTAGTGGGCACTGGTGAAGCTGCATAGATGGACACTGATCATGCTGCATTGATGGGCACTGGTGAGGGTGCATAGATGGGCACTGGTAAGGCTGCATTGGTGGACAATGGTGAGGCTGTATTGATGGGCACTGGTGAGGTTGCATTGATGAGCTTTGATCAGGCCACGTAGATGAGCAATGGTGAGGCTGCATTGATGGGCACTGTTGAGGCTGCATTTATGGGCACTGACCAGGCTGCATTGATGAGCACTGATGAGGCTGCATTGATGGGCACCGGTGAGGCTGCATTGATTGGTACTGGTGAGGCTGCATTTGATGGGCACTGGTGAAGCTGCATTGATGGGTACTGGTGAAGCTGCATTGATGGGTACTGGTGAGGCTGCATTTGATGGGCACTGATAAGGCTGTAATGGGCACTGATGAAGCAGCATTGATGGGCCCTGGTGAGGCTGCATTGATGGGCACTGACGAGGCTGCATTGATGGGCACTGATGAAGCTGCATAGATGGGCACTGATGAGGCTGTATCGATGGCCACTGGTGAAGCTGCATTGATGGGCACTGGTGAAGCTGCATTGATGGGAACTGGTAAAGCTGCATTTGATGGACACTGATAAGGCTATATTAATAGGCACTGGCGAGGCTGAGCTGATGCGCACAGTGGAGGCTGCATTGATGGGCGCTGATGAGGCTGCATTGATGGGCACTGATGACCCTGCATAGATGGGCACTGATTAGGCTGCATAGATGGGCACTGATGAGGCTGCATTGAAGAGCACTGGTGAGGCTGCATTGATGGGCATTGATGAGGCTAAGCTGAAGGGCACTGGTCAGGCTGCATTGATGGGCACTGATCAGGCTGCAGTGATGGACACCGCTGAGGCTACATTGATGGGCATTGGTGAGGCTGCATTGATGGGCACTGGTGAGGCTGTGCTGATGAGGCTGCATTGATTGGCCCTGTGAGGGGCATTGCTGTAGATTAGGGTACAGTAGTGTTGCCCTCTGGAGAGTGAACCACAGTGCATCACTTTTCAGAGGGTGTTTGACAGGTGGCAAGGAAGCATCATATTGCCTCCTCACCATCTGATTTAAACCCTAAAAACCTGCACCACCTCACTGCAACTGCGTTTGTTTTTCAGGGGATGCCAGATATAGGATCTGCGTCTGATATGGGAGTCCTGATAATCTAAATGCCACTGTACAGTGTATCTCACAGACCACTCATTAGACCGCTCATTGGAACAGCATTTCCAGTTGGGCATGATGCACAATATGGTAGAAGTGGTGGTGGTGGTGGTGGGGGGGGGGGTGAGGGGGGAATCTTGGATGAGTTCCCCCCACACTTTTTTTTCCCAGGACTTGACCCCTGTATCTAGCTATCATTTTTTTTTTACCTGTTTCCTGTGGCTAAGGGCTATAAGGGCTATAGGAGTAGCAGAAATGGATTTATGAACAGTCTTCTATGAAAACATCCTACAATGAACATCATAGGTACACTTGCAAAGACGTGTAAGGGATTAGAAAAAGTAAATACATTCTTTTTCACCAATTTAAGTTGAAAGCTGTTTATGTAGTTAAAACAGAAAACTGCAAGAGTCAAACAATGTTATCTGGCCCGACTCTTATATTTTATCAATAAAACAGGAGAAACTCCTTCAGAAGTATTCAAACTTTTGTAAATCTCAATGGAAAATTAAACTGAGGATGTGTAGCACTCTCTATTTACTAATAACTAGGATTGAGTGAAATTCAGAGTTCATTTTCTTAAAATTTCATTAAAAATTGGGACATTTTCATGAAATTTCATTTTAGCAAAATGCATTGTAGTTAGGGTACAATCTGCTTCAAATGGTTCCTAAAGCTTACAGAAGCTCCCTTCAACTTGTTCCTGTGCCAAATAATGGCACCACATTATCCTCATTGTCTTAGATTCTTTTTCACAGAAAGAGAAAGAAGCAGACAGTGAAAAAGTAAAAAGCAACAGTACACAAATAATAATCAAATACACAAGGTGAAAAACAAAATGAAGGACACTAAATGAGATAAACTATACTTAAATACATAGGCAACATTTCATGTGGAATCAATTTTTGTCGAAATCACTCTACTTACCCCTATTAATAATCCCTACCATCAGGGCCATGCTGCCTTTGAAGGCAACTGAGATGGTCACCTCAGGCGGCACTCCAGGAGGCAAGGTGCAGGGACTGCAGCACTGCGACCAGAGATTCCGCCCACAGTGCAGCTCAGTAATGCTGAGCCTGATAGCATTCCTGAGCTCGCTGCCTTGCCACTGGGCCTGGCCACTGGCCAGCACTTAGGCAGGACCAGCTCTTGGGTACTCACCTTGAGGAAGCAGTGCACTTGGGGATTCATTTACTAAAACTGGAGAGTGTAAAATCTGGTGCAGTGCTGCATAGAAACCAATCAGCTTCCAGTTTTTTTATGACAAAGCTTAACTGAACAAGCTGAAGTTAGAAGCTGATTGGCTACCATGCACAGCAGCACCATTGCGGTCTCCAATATTAGTAAATCAACTCCACTGAATTCAAGACAGTTTATCAGTATTGTATTTATTTAAGTATGAATCAAGGAATAACACTATCATTTGCAGAGCACAGGATTATCACTAGCAATATTGCTTTACACAGGTAAAGTATTCTTGCAGTAACAGGCTCAGTAACACTTGCAAGAACCGGTAAGATGACCACTCCACACAGACACGGTGCAGGGCCCAGCCGAATGCTAGCACGGTCCTTAAGGCACAGGAGTGGCTGAGCAGTATAGCTGGGACAGTGTGTACTAGGAGGTTATAGTCTAGAGCAGGATATGCAACAGTATATCCTCAGGCACAGTAAGTAACAGCATAGAATGAGTGGGTCTTACTGGCACAGCATCTACTGGAGGGGTGGCTAACTTGCAAGTTAACTTGCTGGCTCAAACAGGCCTGAAGCAAGCGGCAGCAACGGCGCTGGAGATTGCTCTGCAAGCAGCACACAGTGGTGTCTCCTCCTCTGTCCCTTTTTGCATTGGAACCTCTCCTTGACTCATTCTCAATCCCTGCTAGACAGAATACCTCTCCTTACTCTGTCCACTCACAGAATGTGCGCCAAAAACAGTGGGACACTACAATTTTTAGCACTGCCCCAACCAAGATGGCCATAGAAGGTCACTCGGGAGCAGTAGCATCCAATTGGGCAGTCTCTTCTCCCCCAGGTGCATGGAGGGCCCTTGCATGGAGGGTACTGTGCCCTCCTGCACCCCGATACTGTGCCCTCCTTCCCCCCTTGCATTGTACCCTCCTGCCCTCATGTACTGTACCCACCTGCCCCCCCCCCTAAACTGTACATTACTGCCCTCCCTGTACTGTACTGTGCCAGGCTGTGCCCTCCTGCCCCCCCTGTACTGTAC
>BLSH010042062.1:3145960-3163132 GCA_018402905.1 Glandirana rugosa | reverse complement strand
ATACACCTTTCTGAGTGGTTTCCGTTCGTCATATTGTCGTAACTCCAAAGTTACAATAAGAGGTTTTAGGACGTAGGCTATTATAGTGTAGGTTAGAATATTACATA
This sequence comes from Glandirana rugosa, assembly GCA_018402905.1. Taxonomy (NCBI): domain Eukaryota; kingdom Metazoa; phylum Chordata; class Amphibia; order Anura; family Ranidae; genus Glandirana; species Glandirana rugosa. The sequence goes on along the minus strand of BLSH010042062.1, from coordinate 3,163,025 downwards.
CCCTCTGATGCCTATACCACTACGACCTTAGTTGGAATTTTTTTCGCGAGTGTATCACGTATTAGGCTACCAAAAATAACCCATGATTTAATATGTTAGGGCTAGGGGGGAGTGTCTACATGTGAATGTCTGAGATTTTAGTTATGACCGCTTTTTTACATTGGTCGACAAGTTGTCGAGGCAGAGTGGTGAGCGTGACTGTTGCCGCCGCAAGGGCCCGAATCTCGACAGGGTCGACCGCGTCTGACTGTCGGCACACCAGTGCGGGGACTGAGGGACTTTCAGGGGCGTGACCACACGGCTGTCAGTCTGCGCCAGCTGGGACAGCTCTAAGCCCGGGAACGCCGCCGTTGTCAGTGCGAGTGGTGAGACGGAGCTGTTGAACAGCTGGTTACATTTTTTCGCCAGTATTGATTTTAGAGTCTGTAAGTGTACATCTGTGAGGGGGGATCGGGATTGTATAATTTAGTACCCAATAAAAACCATCGGATTATGCACTATGTGAGCGCTTTTTTTAAGGTTGATTCCAGCATCACCATATCCGTAGTCTCCCATACATTATAAGATTGGATGTGATATTATCGGATGCAGGATTTTGGAGAATAACATTGAAACCTCAATGCTGTTATACTGCTTGCCTTTGGTGAGTCTTTCCACATAGGGGGGCTTGCCCTCCTGTTTGTTTACTCACGTGGTGTGGTGGTGGACAATATTGGAGCAAGATCCTGCCCCCAACGGTGAACACTAAGAAGGCACATTGGACTGTTGTTTTTATTTTTATCCAGTGCTGCTTGCACTTTATTGTATTTTAAGTTATATGGGCTTTCAATATTAAGGTGCTATACAATATGGACTTTCAGGGGTTTGTGCAGCGCAGCCAAAAATTGAGGAGTCCTCAAATTCTGCAGTTTTGGGGTATCCCATGCTCTCTTTCCATATGTCAGTTAATTGTTCCCAATTAAAAGTCTAAAAAGAACCCCTAGACTGTTTTCTAAGCCAGTGGAAGAATGAAGAAAATGCTGTGTGTGCTTTATGTGGGGAAATAGGACTGTATTCGCCAGCAGCTGCTATGGGGGTGTGCTATACATATGTATGTTATATAGAGTACCATTTAAAAATCAAATTTTTCTTTTTAGGCCCTCCTTTCCCTTTCCTCGCATATTAACCGAAGCACAATATGCAGGGTAATTATCCTAAGATCTGATAGGGGGCTTATACTGTATACATGCTAGTTACAAACATGGTTTATCAATAAATAAATGTTCTCTTAACTAGAGTTGAGCAAACCCGAACTGTAAAGTTCGGGTCCGTACCAAACTTTGTGGTGTCCGTGACCCGGACCCGAACCCAGACATTTGAAAAAAAGTTTGGGTTCGGGTTCTGGGTTCGGGTATTTGATCACGCATGTTGAATAGCTGCAGGGCAGCCAATCAACAAGCGTTTCACTGGTTTGCTCTTAGAAGCCATCACAGCCATGCCTAGTAATGGCATGGCTGTGATTGGCCAGTGCATCATGTGACCCAGCCTCTTTATAAGCTGGAGTCACTTAGTGCTGCATGTCACATGCTCTCTGGCTAGTGTAGGGAGAGGATGCTGCTGGCGCTGTGAGGGACAGATTGCAGATATAAATAACATCTCATCGATCTGATTGTGGACTAGGTAGAGATTACTACTACTACTGCTTTGAGGGACAGATTGCAGATCTCATCCTGCATTACAGAACGATCTGATTGTGGACTAGGTAGAGATTACTACTACAGACAGATTGTGGATCTAATAACATCTCATTCTGCATTACAGAATGATCTGACTGGACTAGGTGGAGTCTACTGCTTAGAGGGACAAATTATTGTTCTAAAATCATCTCCTAGTTCTATAGGGTCAGGTTCCTGCTGTTGCTGTAAGGGACAGATTATTGTTCTAAAATCATTGCCTACTCCTATAGGGTCAGGTTCCTGCTGTTGCTGTAAGGGACAGATTATTGTTCTAAAATCCTCACCTACACTGCCACGGTCACGGCCTAGTCAACCTCTAGGCTCCTACTCCACATTCACCCCCCTTCCCATTTTTATTTTTTTTATTTGATTTTAAGTTATTTTCCCTATCCCCATTTTTTTGTAGGGCACTTGTCCTACTCTTACCCCCATTTTACTTCCTTTTGCAGCCCTCGAGCACTTGCCAGGACTTTTTTACAGCCATTTTTGTGCCAAAAAGTTTGGGTCCCCATTGACTTCAATGGGGTTTGGGGTCCGGGTTTTTGCGAAGTTCGGCCAGACCCGCCGAACCCGAACATCCAGGTGTTCGCTCAACTCTACCCTTAACACAATACAGAAGGGGGCAGAAGGGTGAATATTCATAGGCAGCCTAGTGGGTCAACGGTGATATCACTATTGCATAGGTATACAGAACTTGCATTCTGCAAAGAGAAACAGAAGGAGCTAGAGGTAGATAAAGACAGTTTCGATAGAGAAGAAGGTCTAGGAAAAAAGTGATCCATGGGAAAAAATGGGTAACATGTCCGGTCAAAGCTGTTAAAAGCCCTTCACTGTCCAAAAATGTTATAGAGAGTTGACTCCCGTCAAGAGACAGCACCTATTAGAATTGTCCGCATATTTTTTTTTTTTAAACTAGCCCTAACGTACAATTGTATACAGGACATTACGCACACCTAGGTGAACACAGTAACAGTAAATACACACCTTGGAAGAGGAAACATCCTTGTTGGTCACATATGCGTACGCACAGGAGTAATCTTCCAGGAAGTTATTCCCGTAAAATGTAATGTAGATGCCAGTTGGCCTCTAAAATTCTTTAATTAACTCTGCTAAAATGTGACAGTAGCAGCAAGGTGTTAGGCACAGCTCCAAGATACAACAACAAGTGTTTGTCTGAATGCATTCCATATTGTCTTAACTAACTGAATAAATGTGACACAAATTCACGTTTATGGCATTTTAATGTATTCGTGAAGGTCTGCTAACGTCGGTCCTATTGTAATCCAGTGTAGCGCTATATTTGGACGATAGTTCATTTTAGGAGCAAGCAAGAGAGGGTGACTACGTTCCTACATACAATGGGACCATGAAGAACAAACCCACCCACTCTCTAGCAGGAAGTCAGATCAAAGCAGCATAAAAAAAAGATGTGGAGGAAGCTGAGAGCAACAGAAGGGACTTGCCTGAGTTATGATTATATACTTGAATTATATTTTTTTAAACCAGAGTTTAGTGTCACTTTAAGGGTCTCAGCTTTGTGCTGAACTCACAATCTATTATACAATATGTTTTTATTGAAGGTTTGCAAATAAATTAGAATGGAAAATTTAAGTAAAAAGGTCATAATATACAATTATGATACAAAAAATGGAATTGTACATGTGGTTCTTGCTAACATACGTACATCAGAGATATTCCAATCAGTGGCGGCCCATCCATTAGGGGCGCCACCCCCCCCCCCATCCAGGCATCCGGCCCCCATTTCTACATACATGGTGCCGAACTATGGATTCCAATGGGGGGGAGTGTTTTTTTGAAGCACGTGATTAGAGTCTGAAGCTCTAAAAGGCTTCAAAAAAGATTGGGCTCTGCGTCCCGATCCCACAAAGTTGTATGACCATAGTGAATGAATATTCACTATTTTCATACTAAATCTCCTCCCTGCCAATCAGGAAGTGGGTTGTGTGACCTGTTTCCTGATTGGCCTATTGCATAGGAGGAGAGAGGAGACGCATGGCCCTAGCTGTGAGGGAAGCCGCTGGAGGATAGGACACCGGAGCACACTGGAGCCGCTGCCCACAGCCTGCCGCCCACCATGCTGGAGGACACCAGAGCCGTTACCCGCCACTTAGATGAGGTAAGTGCTGGACCGACCGGCAGACAGTGGTGGGGTGATTGTTTGCCACCCCCCACCCCCCGACAAAAAAACACCAGCCACCACTGATTCCAGTGTGGATTTAAAAGGAGGAGAATGGTGGTGAGGAGGTGGAGAAGGGGAGGGGGAGGAGAGAGGATGGCATGGGGCTAAGGAATAAACAAGGGGGAGGGAGAAAAGTAGTAGGCAAGAAACTAGGTGAATAAACAAAGGAAGCCACCCAATGCATACATTTTACTCCAATGTTACATTAAATTTCAGGATACTACAGTACATGGGTTTGTGTAACCAAAGGGGCCAAGCTGAGTAGTATTTGGTATAGGTCAAATTTTTGTACGCAAACAACCTCTCCATTTCACATTGATGATTTAAATCATTAATTGTGGAGGATATGTTTTTTTTGCACTAAAGATTTCCACAATCTAGTGATGTTAAGTTTCCCTGCAAATAATAAGTGACCAACTATGGTTCGAGAGCAAGGGGAGTCTCTCCAGACCAACATGGAGCAGAGCAAGAGTGGGACTGGGACTAACTGGGTGGGTCAGGATATCAGATGTTAAGGAAAACCTGATTTCAATATGAATGTAATGATTTGCAAGACCAAATGATATGGTATAAGGATCCTGTTTCACCACACTGTCTCTAGTAACGCAGAAATTGGTTGGGATGGAATCTAGAAACCCTTAACTGGAAATACCAGCTGTAAATAAATTTCAAATATAGTTCCCAGTGGTTGGAGCAGTGTGAACTAGTAAATGTGTTATAGTAGGTCCTTTTCCCTTGCCGGTCAGAGAAGTTCCTCCTTAGTTCCATTTCCCATTTGGACATAGTCTGTGTTCTGAAGGGTACATTCTGGTTAAGGAGACATGAGTAGAACAGGGAGATTCCTTTCTTAGGGTAACAATGGTTGGTATAGTATTGGTATAGAGGTTGTGAAAAGTTCACTGCTAGGGGTAGGTTGGAAATGTGGAAGCAGTGACAGATGCAAGTATAATTGAAAATATCAAAGGGTGTTAGGGCATATTCAGTTTGGAGATTCTCAAAGGGTTTTATTTTGAGACCTGAATGGAGGTCACACAGGGTTTGGATCCCACGGTATTTCCAATGGACCAAATTAATATCAGGGGTCATGAGGTGCAGAACCTCCAGGGGAAGCCGTATTTCTTTTGGAGGGGTTTAGTTTAGACGTATTAGTGTGGACCTGGCGTCAAACAAGGCCTTGACCAAGAGGTAATCTGGGGCAGGTAGTCACCTAGTTGACCAGGCTAGGAGGTGTAGTTGAGATCTGAGGGGATGGAAAAGCGGGGATTCCATCAAAGTACATATTTTATCCTTGGTGGGGTGTTACCAGTAGTAAAGTTGATCTGGGAGTGTTGCTAAGTGATAGGAATGTACACGGGGTAGGCCAAAGTCACCTTGACTAGTGAGTCATAAGTATATGTTGGTTGTACAGCAGGGGTGACTTGTTTTCCATACATAATGGGACATAATTGTACCCAGTCGGTATAGCAAAAGCAGCTCAGACTGCAATATTGACCTTTATTCTCTATTCTCTTTTTACCACATGATGTCCTTAGTCTTTTGAGTTGAATAATGCTGAGCATTACTCAACCTAGATGACTGAGGAAATTTTGTGTATGTGGGGTACCAAGGGCCCTGAGCGTCACTACAGCACCCTGCATTTACTGCGATTGGTCTCATGCAAAATGGGTGCATGAGGCTGTACAGCGCAAATTGCGGACATATTTCTGGGAGACACAGTAGCAGCATACAGCCTCCCATAGTAGTGAATGGCTATAGGCTAGCTGTATGTGGGTATATGCTGTAATTGTGTAAACTTGCACATGGGGGTAACTTCCTGAGCACGACTTGTGTGTGTTTAGGGTTTTACAGCTTTGTGCCAGTTTCCGCAAGTATGGCATATACCCATGTGTTCTACTGCTGACCCTGAATGCTGCGTTCTTATTGTTTCTACAAGCTTGTGAAATTTTTATCTTAATAAACAAAATCCTCTTTGTTGAGGTACTTTTTTACGCTATGGAGAGCCCGCTCTTCTTTCTTTCTTTTTAAACCACTGATGAGCCCAAAGATACTGTTCATTATCGGGGAGACCTCAAGTTTTTTCCTGACTGCAACACCAGAGGAGTGACGGACGTGAGACCCCCATCCCCCATTGTGATGACATCCAACCGGATTGTGTGACGCGCTAGTGGAGAAACCTTGGAGGACCTAGGACCACACAAGAGCGTACCATATATGTGGGCTTGCATATATCTGGGATCTGGTAAGCCTTTGATTCACTAGGGCGGGCACCTGAATCACCACAATATTGAACTGTCACTTCTCATCCTAAGAAGAATTTTGTCATTTATTCTCTGCGGAACTGTTTTTTAATATCTACTTGACTGCATGCTTGATTGCATGCAGGCCTCAAGAAGCAACACTCGAGCACTCCATACCATCACCCTTCATATTGGACTTTATTAGTTTAATATTAGTATATACTAATGTAAGCTGGCATCGATTTTGTTGTGTTTCTCGATTTATGCAATATTTATGATTTGATCTTGTTTATGTCATACTTAATCATACTTCTTGATTAGCGCCAACCCCTACTTTACAGAAGACAGGAACACCCGGAAGTGTTCGGTCACGTAAACCTGCGTTCCTAATTCATAAATCATATTCACCCGAACTTCCTCTTTATACGCACGTAACACCTCACTACGTTCATCTTTGTTGTACAACTACTTGACTCATGTCAGTACGCAAGACACAACCGCCAACAGCCAATTTTGGACAAAAGTTGAGCGTGCGTTTGTATGACCGTCGCACCGTGTGTATGGGGCATTAGCGGCACACAAGATGAATCTAACCTTTATATGGCCTTATTTACTAAATCATATGCATGTATGTGGTTGCTTGTTGTGCATGTGCAATGGGCTTAACAATCTTATCATAGCTTCACATTTTTTACTTTTTTTTTTACTATGTTTGCGTTGCTGGTGTAACCAAAATAATTTCCAGTGCCTCGTTATATTGTTTTTCTTTTTATACCAACACATACAGTCCTTGGTGCACCTCACTAGGATATTTGGCAGAAAAATACCATGGAGCAGCAGTGTGAGCCTTATCCATTCGGTATGGAGATTGCACTTGCTGGGCTTGCATATACAGGCAGTCCCCGGGTTACAAACAAGATGGGGTCTGTAGGTTTGTTCTTAAGTTGAATCTGTTTGTAAGTCGGAACAGGTACATTTTTTAATTGTAGCTTCAGCCAAAAAAAAACTATTTTTAAGGTTTTTGCATAGCATAGGGAAGAGTTAACACCCCTGTAATATTTGTTTTGCTGTCTAGGTTTCTGTTCAGAAGATTTCACCTCACTTCCTGTCCCAATGATAATTGGATTTTCAAAATTTTGGGTTGTTGTGGAAACAAGGATTGGCGATAAAGCTTCAGTGGAGACACATTTTTCCCCTAATAACTTTTGCAGGAGTGAATTTCCCTTCCTAGGGGGAGATTTCCTCTCACTTCCTGTTGTCTCCCTCCGTTTGTAAGTAGGAGTCGTTTGTAAGTCGGATGTTTGTAACTAGGGGACCGCCTGTATCTGCATTGCTAGTACAACAATAACCTTCATAGTGATTTCTTCCTGCTCTTGTGCATTTCCTTTAACTGAACCTGGCCTATTCTTTCTTTACTACAAAAAGTTAACCATTTCCTTTCTTCTATCTTGTTGCAGATGTAACAGGCAGTCTCTGTCAAGTCATCACTGCCTGTGTCCCCGGCTGGGGAGACATGTGAATATTCGCCAGCACACCAAGGATCCTTGATTTCGTCCAAACGGTTTTTATTCAAAAAATGATCACATCACAAACAGTGTGGTGCAACGTTTCGGAGCCACTCAGGACCCCTTCGTCAGGTATGTGATGAGCCTGGGGAGATTCCCCCATCTACTTGTCCTGGTGACACTATGTACAATCACTGGGACTGAAAGTGAAAATGTTAGTTGTCCCCAGAGCAGAAATCGAGGGGAAATAGCCTTTCTGGTGACACCTGTCCTAAAGGTGATGTACCTCACTTTGGGGAGCTTTCTTCTCACTTCCTGTTGTGTCTACGGGACAGGAAGTGCGGGGAAATCTCTTGAATGGGACAGTTACATACTGTAGTTTGTCAAGCTGAAAAAAAAACACACCATCCAGTTCTGCCAATAAAAACAAATAAATATAAAGCCTCCATATACAAAACCCTATACCCCCACAATTAAGGCAAAATAAACCCCTATAAAGTTTGGTTTATTTGCACCAACTTAGTGCACCTGATAGGAAACTTGTGCTCCTACAACCTTTTTACCTCAGTTGTTACACACACGGCGCCAACGCACTGTGTGTCAGCAACTCCTCCACTGTTCTGTGACACAGTGGCACCCGGATCTTGCTCCTTCTTGCACCTATAATTTGCTCCATACAGCTCCCCACCAGGATCCTACCACCAGTCTGTCCCGGACTGCAGCTTGATACACCCAGGATGTAGGTGCACAATCTGCCTATCTTCCCCACATGTGCACTGTGATGAATTAAGGACCATTCCTACCGGTGATGAAGGACTATTTACTTTGGTCATACCATCCACCTGGCGCACTATAGGATAACTTGCACATCAGACTATTTCCATTCAAGGCTCTGAGGAAGACAAACACTCTCGAAACGCGTCAGCCTGCCACCACACCCGTCAGCCGTAAGGGATGCGGGTAGTACTATATGGACATCTTGAAAGGAATACCATGATAGGATTTTAATTCTTTTTCCAAAAGTACATTAATCACTTCTGCCATTCAATAAACCTTTTACCCAGGATAATGCACTAGGCCCTGCGCGGTCTGTTTTTGTTTTCACCATGTTGTAGTACTCTATCTCTACAAGGACACACATATAAAAATGAAATAATAAAAACGCTTTAGCCGCGTTTCTGCAGAATATATTGCAGCTACCATTTGTTTCTTAATAAAACTCTTTCATGTATTTGATATGCGTTTGTGAGAGGTTAAATTGTATATAAACCTTATTTTGTATGTGCTACTGTTATCTGTACCTCATTGTTTTTTAATGTATTCCCTTGTACTAAACGTGTTCTACTTTCCTCAGAATATACATCATTACTGAGGCCCATGCAATGCTTCCTTTTCCTTGGTGACAACAGGGGTCCCTCATATGAACTACAAATCAACCAGCCAACGCATGTCTGACTAGATTCCCTAATAAGCATAGAATGGATTTTAAGGCTATTTTCACACTGAGTCGCTTTACAGGCGCTATTCAACTAAAAATAGTGCCTGTAAAGCGCCTAAAAAATCCAGCCCAATCCACCCCAATGTGAAAGCCTGAGTGCTTTCACACCGGGGTGGTGCGCTTGCAGGACTTTACAAAAAGTCCTGCAAGCAGCATCTTTGGGGCGGTGCGATGAGTGGTAATATACTGCTCCTCTACCGCCCCTGCCCATTGAAAACAATGGGCAGCACTTCCGAAGTGGCTGCGCACCACCTCGGAAGTGCAGAGAGCGGGCACTTTTAACCCTGTTTTAACCCCTTGTGGGGGGTTGAAAGCGCGCCACTCCCGCCGCCGTATCGCAGCTCTAAACAGCGATAAATCCCTGCTGTGACTAGCGGGGATTTACCGCTAACGATCCACCGCCTCCAGTGTGAAAGGGGCCTCAATGTTCAGCCTCCTCCTCACTTCTCCTGCTGGCAACACTCTGTGGGTGATGGGATATGTAGTTTCTTCAATGTGGTGAATTTGAAAGTGTACCCATGTACTACATCATCCATTTAATCCAGGACACATATGAATTACACAGGCTCTGAGGCTAATTTAATGCAGATGAGGCATCAAGTGAGTTTAATTACCACCTTAATCAGCCACAGAACCTGTGTAATTCATATGTGTCCTGGATTAAAGGGATGAGGTGGCAACCCTACCGTGTACCCGTGGCTGAAATGTGGGTGCATGATACAGGAAATACAGATTTTAATGTGCACAGAAGTACGTTTTTCACAAACGAAATATTATGCATGTGGGATGTTTGGAGAAATCTTTATGCAGTGATTGAAGTAAAGGGGGGATTTAGTGCACTAATCTGAATTTTGTGAGGAGTGTTTACTTCTGTTCAGGCTGCTCTCAGGCCTGCAGCAGTTGTTATGGTAACTGCAGCTTTGGCCAGCAGGTGGCAGTACTCTGAAGACCATTCACAGCAGTACAAGTGGGTCCTGAGAGAGATTCGCACCCTGAGGCAGGACACCAGACTCCATTCATAAAAGAGAATACTAAACACAGAAAGTGAGTATACATCTCAGACACGAGAGGAAGTACACAATACAGGTGATATGAATTTGTCATATACAGGCGGTCCCCTAATTACAAACTCCTACTTACAAACGACTCCTACTTACAAACAGAGGGAGACAACAGGAAGTGAGAGGAAATCTCCCCCTAGGAAGGGAAATTCACTCCAATAAGAATTATTATGGGAAAAAGGGGTCTCCACTGATGCTTTATCACCAAGGTTTGTTTCCACAACAACCCAAATTTTTCAAAATCCAATTATCATTGGGACAGGAAGTGAGGGGATATTTTCTGAACAGAAACATAGACAGCACAACAAACATTACAGGGGTGTTACCCCTTCCCTATGCTATCCAAAAAGCTTAAAATAGTTTTTTTGGCTGAAGCTATACTTAAAAAAATGTACAGTTCCCACTTCCAAACAAATTCAACTTAAGAACAAACCTACAGACGCCATCTTGTTTGTAACCCGGGGAACACCTGTACAGGCAGTCCCCTAGTTACAAACATCCGACTTACAAACGATTCCTACTTACAAACGGAGGGAGACAACAGGAAGTGAGAGGAAATCTCCCCCTAGGAAAGGAAATCACTCCTGTAAGAGTTATGGGAAAAAGGTGTCTCCACTGATGCTTTATCACCAAGGTTTGTTTCCACAACAACCCAAAATTTTCAAAATCCAATTATTATTGGGACAGGAAGTGAGGTGAAATCTTCTAAACAGAAACTCAGACAGCAAAACAAACATAACAGGGGTGTTACCCCTTCCCTATGCTATCCAAAAAGCTTAAAAATTGTTTTTTTGGCTGAAGCTACACTTAAAAAATGTCCCTGTTCCGACTTACAAACAAATTCAACTTAAGAACAAACCTACAGACCCCATCTTGTTTGTAACCCGGGGACCGCCTGTACTACTAAACCTAAAATCAAAGTCATTGTATTTCTAAGATCAGCAATACATAATTCAAATTTTTAAAACTTGTTCTACCTGTACAAAAACCAGCTGGTTGACTTTAGCGGAGTGAAGAGGCGTATTGTTGTATCATGTCAGATTTTTAGCCTGATTTATATGGTGGTTGTGTACAGGAAATGTACCCATCAACAGATGGTATCTACCCGCAGGCCTCCATTCCCCATAGACTCCGCCATCCATGAAGATATATGTGACTGAAGGGGGAGGGGTGGGGAGCCAGGAGGCTGGAAAGCCTTTAGAGCTCTTGCACACAGGCCATTCAGCATAATTGTAGCCACATTTCCTCTGCCCAGACAGTCCTGGTGTACACATGCCACAGCAGGAGTTATACCCCCTGTCACACTCAGAGGGCACTACCCATTTAAGTGAATGGGGCCGCGCTGCAACCGGCCCGCAACCGCGCACAACGTACACAGTTGCGGCATTGGTAGCCCGGCATTTAGGAGGCAATACAATGCCTCCTCACCACCTGTCACATGCTCTATGTAGACTGATCCAAACCTGGATCGCTCTTCAAAGAGGAAAGCAAGTGTAAATGAAGCCCTATGAATACCGCTTGCAGAAAGATGTATATAAAGCATACTAGGGGGAAGTCAATAAAGCTGACGTTAATTCCTCTTGTTAATGTATTGCACCAAATTCAAAATAAATGCTAACAGTTCATATCTTAGGAAAAGGGAGCTTATTAAAGTGGTTGTAAAGCCTTAAAGGGGTTGTTAAGCCACTTTATAAACAACACTCAATCCACTCTGTTATAAAGCCTCCTATGTTGCAATGTATGTTTTTGTAAAAAAGATGTCTATTTCTACCTGAATTTACAGCACCGATCGGAGGTCACGTGACTCCTCAAGGCTCCCTCTCCCGAGCTGACAGGAGGGGCCAAGAATCCCCTCTGCTGACGTCAGTCGGGAGGAGAAGAGGAGAGAGCTGAGACGTCAGTCGGGGAGGAGGGGAGCCTCGAGGAGTCATGTGACCGCCACTCGACATTGTGAATTCAGGTAGAAATAGGCCCGGCGATCGGCGTTGTGACTTCAGGTAGAAATAGGCATCTTTCTTACAAAGAACATACACTGCAGCATAGGAGGCTTTATAACAGAGTGGATTGTGTGTATTGTCTAAAGGTATTCCAGCAGCAGGACAGGGGGTGGGGGAGATTGTTAAGAGCTGACAGGCAGGGAGGGGAGGGGGGAGGAGGATGGGGTGAGCAGAGAGCAGGGTTGTGGATGATGGAGGCAAGTAAACTGAGGGCTTAGCAGCAATGATATACCGTAGTCAAATTATAGAGGGGAGGGTAGAAACTGGAAGGATCACCCATCAGGTGTTACAGGGGGCCAAATTACACAACACAGGCACTGTGTTGTATAACATGCTTTAACCACTTCCCGCCCGCCCTATGCAGAATGACGGCCAGGAAGTGGTTCAGTCATCTTGACTGGGCGTTATATGATGTCCAGCAGGATAACCCACGATCGTATGGCACGGGGGCGCGGCGATCGATGGTGTGGTGTGTCACTCTGACACACCGCATCTCCAATCAAGGTCGGAGGCTCTTTACCACGTGATCAGCTGTGACCAATCAGAGCTGATCACACTGTGAACGAAGAAGTACCGGTAATCGGCTTTCCTCAGCGGCTCTCCTGTCAGAGGGGGGGGGTGTGCGCTGATAATCAGAGCACTGATTATCAGCACAGCCCCCATCAGAGGTGCCCACCACAGCTACCAATCAGTGCCCGTCAGTGCCCATCAAAGTGCCAATCAGTGCCCATCAGTAACGCCTGTCAGAGCCCTTCACAAAAGCCAATCAGTGCCCATCAGTAATGGCTGTCAGTACCTCCTCATCAGTGCTGTCTATCAGTGCTACCTATCAGCGCCCATCAGTGCTGCCTATCAGTGCTGCCATCAGTGCCGCATATCAGTGTAGCCTATCGGTGCCCACCAGTGCTGCATATCAGTGCCGCCTATCAGTGCCCATTAATTCTACATATTAGTGCCTCCTCATCAGTGCCACCTAATCAGTGCCACCTAATCAGTGCCTATCAGTGCCGCCTCATTAGTGTCTATTAGTGCAGCCTCATCAGTACCCGTCAGTGAAGGAGAAAACAAAATTTGATAACAGAAACAAAGAAAAACTTTTTTTTTCAAAAATGTCAGCTTTTTTAGTTTGTTTAGAAATAAATAAAAAAACCCAGTGGTGATCAAATACCACCAAAATAAAGCTCTATTTGTGGGAAGAAAATAATATACATTTTGTTTGGGTACAGTGTTGTATGACTGCATGATAGCGCAAAGTGTGATAGCGCTGAAAGCTGAAAATTGTCCAGGGCAGGAAGGGGGGAAACTGCCTGGTATTGAAGTGGTTAAAGGAGCAGGATCCATTTTTTTTAGGTTAACAAATGCTTTAAGGTTTTTCACCTTAATGCATTCTATGCTTTAAGGTGAAAAACCTTCTGTGCTGCAGCTCCCCCCAGACCCCCCCCCCTTTTTCTTACCTGAGCCTGATCCGATCCAGCAATGTGCACGAGTGCATCAGCTCCAGAAACTGTCACTCTCCTCATTAGGCAGATTGATAGCAGCAGGGGCCATTGGCTCCCGATGCTGTCAATTAAAAGCTGAAATGTAGGGGGCGGGGCTGATTCCCGCAGTCTGTGTCAATAGACGCACAAGTGCCCCCATGGAAAGCAGCTTTTTGTGGGGACACCCAATAAACAGGAGGAGCGTCGGTGGGGACCCCAGAAGAGGAGGATCGGGGCTGCTCTGTGCAAAACCATTACACAGGTAAGTATAGACATGTTTGTTATTTTTAAAAAATCTAAGGTTTCCAATCCCTTTACGGCTGGCTGGGTTCACACTGGTGTGAACACAGACATCGCATGTGATTCGCACCTCATTGCTGTGCAGATCACATGCGATGTCTGTGCAATGCAAATTCAGCCATACAAACTGTATGGCTGAAATCACATCGCATTCACTCACACGTGTTCACACCCATGCAATCCAATTCCTATACCATTTCACAGTTCGCACTGCGATCTGTGAACCGATCTGGGGTTGTTATTAACTTTCTATTTCTATATAGTGAGAAATGCAATGCGGGAACCCGCACAGGAATCGCACTGATTCCCGCATCGCATACAGTATATGTGAACCTGGACTTAGGCCAGCTCTCTTTTGGCGTACAGAGAGAGAAACCGGCACAGACAGACTTTGTGATGAATTCTAAAAGTGGTGAAGCTTGCACCAAATTCAAGTACAGATATGGATGGATTTGGAGCATTATGGGTCAGTTTTAGAACACATGAGAGATACTTTCGCAAAATTTGTCTGTGTCAGTCCTTATGCATTCCAGGGGCCATGGGTTTACCAGCGTGAGGAAAATTGGAAGCGGCTAAAATGTATACAAGGCGTATCCTGTACTCTGTCCAGCGTACAACTCCCACCGAAACCCCCTGGAATTACCATACAATGTGAATTTAATGTGTTTGGAATGTGTCAGCCATTTTAAAATTTTAACACTAGGGGGTTGATTTACTAAAACTGGAGAGTGCAGAATCTGGTGCAGTTCTGCATAGAAACCAATCAGCATCCAGGTTTTTTTGTCAAAGCTTCATTGAACAAGCTGAAGTTAGAAGCTGATTGGCTACCATACACAGATGCACCAGACTTTGTACTTTCCAGTTTCAATAAATCAACCCCTAAATGTCCTTCCTAAATAGAGGGATAATAAGTAAAACCTATTTAAGTGCCCCTGCTGTTTACTGGTGAATTTCATGTAAACTACAGTACGTCATTCAGTTATTCCTGGATAGCCTTAAGGCCCTTTCACAATGCTCCATTAAAAAAAACGCATATGCATTTTTGATGCATTTTCGGTGCATTTTCTGGTTGCCTAGCTCCTAGCATGCACCTGTGAAACATGGAAATGTAACTCAAAAAGCGCACCACAAGTGCAACCACTGCATTTTGATGCATTTTTTAAGAGTTTTCCATTCATTTGAATAGGGAGATGTGATTTTGGTGCACTTTTGAAAAGCACACCAAAAATGCAGAATGCAGGACCTTTCAACATGCACCGCACCCACAGCACACTGGTGTGAAAAGTTCCATAGGATTTAAAGGGAAATATTTTCATTACGATTTTCTTGAGCTTTTAGCAAGGTAAAAGTGCAGCAAAACTGCATTGGTGTGAAAGGGCCCTTACAGCTCAGTGGCTGGTATCACATGATGATTAGCATTGTCCTTTGGGCTGGTTTCACAGCAGGACACTGTGGCAACATGCAGTAAAATACACATTTTTCTGCGCTTTACTTTTGTAGTGCCTCCATAGTGATAGGTGCTGTGAAAATAGGTTTTTGATAGGAGAGGTAAATTTATTCAGGCCTGACTGTTGTGCAGGCTTGGTTGTTTTGGTTCTGGGCTGGGAGTGGCTCACTGAGGACTGGGTGGATCACAGATGGTGCCATCAGAACCTCCTACTTCTTTCCAGAAGGTGCTAGTGTTTTCTGGAAGGAGAGGTGGGAGAGGAGGTGTAGCCATCTGGGGTGTTCTAAGGAGCCCTGACCAATCCCCAATCTGGCTTGGCAGGGGGAACGCCTCCTTAAATACCCAGGGTCAGCCCAGTCTGGGAGGAGTGTGTGTTGGGTGGAAGAGTGAGATGTAGCAGAGGTTGCTGAGACCTCACCTGGGAGTCCCCAGTCTGGGGGGGGGGGGGGTGACCTTGGGCCTGGTGGCTCAGGTGCAGACAGGAGGGAAGAAGAGGTCCTGGAGCAGCACAAGGGAGCAGGGGAGCAACAGAGAGGCTACAGGAAAGGCTACGGTAACTACGGATGAAAGGAAACGTGTGTGATTGAGGGCAGAGCGACAGGTGAACCACAACTACTAGCCACCCCTAAGGGGGTCATTGACTACACTTTAATGCACAGTAACCCACAATCCTTCATTTTGAATGGCACCCCAAGCACCTTGCAAATGCACCTCATTGTACATTCCATTCAGTGTACCACAATTCACAGATGGGAACCATGTTGAAGAAAAAAACATTACAGCCTGTGTAAAATGAATAAACTGCAATATCGCACATTATTCCTGTGTGTACTGTGCTGGCAGATCTTTTCATCAGTGGTAAACTGAACGCTGTCTGTCCTAGCAAAGGGATAAAGATCTAGAAGCTGGCCTTCTGCAATGAATGTCATTGAAGGAAACTCAGTCACTGGGGACAGACTGAGTTTTCTGCCATTTAAAATTATTCAGCCCTGCTCCAAACAAAATTGTAATTATTTTTAAAGTAGTTGTGAAGGCTGAATGTTTTTACCCTTTATGCATTCTATATTCTATTCTATAGCCCAAACTCGATCCAGTGATGTGCTCGAGAGCAGCTGCTTTCCTGGCTCTCTGCCTCCTCATTGGCTCCCACTGCTGTCAATCACAGCCAGAGAAGAGGAAGCAGGGCAGGCTGAGCCCCATTCTGTGTGTCTTATGGACAGGGAGAGCAGGGCTCGGGAGTGAGCATGCCACTTCCTTTGGGGGGTACTCGGTGGGGGGGGGGGGGGAGCCCAGAGTGCCTGTGGGGGACCCAAGAAGAGGAGGATCAGGACTGCTCTCTACAAAACTATTGCACAAAGCAGGTAAGTGTAACATTTTTGCTATTTAAAGAATAAAAAAAATGAATGCTGGGGCAAGAGGAGTAGCTAATTAATACATTGGGGTAGCGGCCTCTACACAGCATGGGAGGTGGGAGCTTCTTCATCATCACTCCTTTTAAAAATAAAAAGTACCAGCAGATAATGTGGTGGCAGAATCCGGCATTTATCCGAGACAAAGGTGGGGTGGTTAGTCGACTGAGCATGGGGGGCGGGAGGGAAGGGAGGGGTTCTGTTGGGAAAAGTTTCCA
>BLSH010042062.1:3127256-3138320 GCA_018402905.1 Glandirana rugosa | reverse complement strand
GCTGTATAAATGTCATTGGTTCCAAAAAAGTGTCAAAAAAGTCCGACATAACCGCCCCAATATCGCAGTCCTGATAAAAATCGCAGATCGCCGCCATTACTAGTACAAAAAAAAAATAATAAAAACGCCATAAATCAATTCCCATAGTTTATAGACGCGGTAACTTTTGCGCAAACCAATCAATATATGCCGATTGCGATTTTTTTTTTACCAAAAATATGTAGAAGAATATATATTGGCCAAAACTGTTGAATCATTTTTATTTTTTAATTTTTTTTTGGATATTTATTATAGCAAAAAGGAAAAAATATTGTTTTTTTTTCAAAATCATCTCTCTTTGTTTGTTTATAGCGGCAATCAGAATTGACGCAGAGGGGATCAAATACCACCAAAAAAAAACTATTTGTGGGAAAAAAAATTATATAAATTTAGTTTGGGTACAACGTCGCACGAACGCGCAATTCTTATTTAAAATGCGACAGCGCTGAAAGCCAAAAATTGGTCTGGGCAGGAGGGGGGGTTTAAGTGCCCAGTAAGGAAGTGGTTAATAGCGAGAGGGACACTGGCCGCTTGCATAAAGATGTGATCTATTCTGGCATAGATTTGGTGCGGCGCTGAGAAATGAGTATAGTCCTTGGTGCGGGGATTTGGCTCCCTCCAAACATCCGCCATGCCTATGTTGTGAAGAAGGGTAGCTATGCTGGTGCTCTGTTTGATGGGTTTTCATGCACGGGGGATACCTTTGTTAGATTTGTCAAGTAGTTGGTCGAAGGTCAGGTTGGTGTCCCCACCCATGATGAAAACTCCTTGAAAGCGGGGCTGCAATTTTGTTATCATGGAGGAGAAAAATGTGACTTGGCCACTGTTAGGGGCATAATACGAGACAAAGGTGTATAATTTCCCTTCTATAGACCCTTTGACCAATAAATATCTCCCGGATTGATCCTTAAGAACCTCAGTCAATGAGAATTTAATATGTTTAGAAAACCATATGGCTACTCCCTTTGTTTTATTGGGGGCGTTCGAGAGAAAGAATTGAGGGTAGTGGCTATGCAAAAAGGACAGATTGTAGGAGGCTGGGAAATGGGTCTCCTGAAGGAGAGTGATGTCTGGCTTATTAGCTTTGTACTGGTTAAACAGTTTACGTATCTTGCTGGGGGAATTAATACCCTGGACATTATGGGAGAGAACACAGAGAGGGGTGGGAGGATTGCTGTCAGCCTGCATGGATCAGAAAAGGGGGAACACACCTTGGAAACTGGAGCAGACTTAGCCTGGCCTCCCTGCTTTGCAGGGTCCATCTTGCAGAGCACTTCCAGATTTGAGGTCCAATTAGAGGGGGGCTCAGGAGCGGTAACCCAGATGACCGTCGAAGATGAGAGGGAGAGTAGAAAGAGAAAAGAAGAGCTACTGTACCTGGAAGGAAAGGACACAACAGGTTAGCGATGTTGAATATTGTACCCAGCAACAACACTTTTGAATAAATGGTAACAAACCCACAACCCGCTGCAGCAGGGGGAGATCCATCCTCCCCTGCCACATCCATCAACCCAAAGAGCCGCCCCAAAATTAGGGGAGGCAAGAGCATCCCAGAGTAGGTCAATCTAAGATCCACTCGAGGATGGGTGGAGGAGCAGTGCATTCCTTCCGGCCACCCCGCCTGAAGGAGAAAAGCTATTCTTGCACATGAATTACGTAAAAAACACAACCCGTGGAATCTATGCTAAAGCCCCCCGATAGTGAGATATGGATACATAACAAACCATCAAGAAGCTAGAGAACAAAAAGGGGGGGGTGGGAACTCAGCCAGCGTTTGTCCATCCTCCTTCAGCCTGTAAGGGCTTGGTAGAAGAAGACCAAAGGCCAGGGCATTCACAACTGGGCCGAACTAGCTGAAATTTGCATCTAGAAATAGAGGACATAACCATCAGAGAGGACTTGCTTGACTGGCAACGACCAAGAAGAAATCCATGACTGCCTGACCAAATAGTTCTTCACAAGCAGTAGGAGACCTGTGAAGATAAGTCCCTGGAAACAAAGCAGATTATAAAGTAACATAACATAACTGCCCCCAGTTGGGGATCATGGGGTCAAGGAGAGCCGGTGGTCTTCACATGAGTAGGACATCCCCAGACCTCTAAACTAGACCAATAAGGGTTAAAGCAGGGAGTCTGAATACGACAATTCTGTTCTTCTGAAAGGGAAGACGCTCTCCTGATCCAACAATAAGTTTGAGGGAGTAGCGTAGTCTGTGCAGGAGCCAAATATGGGGTTCCTGAGCAACCTGGGAAAAATGGACCCCATAGATGGGGTATATATTCAAAGACGCTTAAGTTGGAGTTGGCAGATAAAGACCTGCGAGAGGGGAGAGTGAAGAGTCCCTGGACGAGCCCGCATCAGGGTGGCCTGGCCTTCTTCGACCTCTTCGCCTGCTGCTTTTGCCAGAGGGGAGCCACAGGACTAGGTGGAGGTGGTCTCTTCGAGGAGTTAGGGCCCTTGGTGGACGAGGGACCTGCTGGAGTCTGTGAAATAAGGCCCGGGTGAAGAAGCAGCCGTTCTCCCTCGATGAAAGAGGAAAATCCATAGGCATTGCTAGAGTACGAGAAATTCAAGTGAAAGGAAAAGGACCATTTATAAACAATGGAGTTTTGCGCCAATATCTGTAGGAGCGGTTTCAGCGATCTCCTCCTCTGAATGGTATAGGGAGATAGGTCCGCGAAGATCTGGACCGGGTGGCCCTGGATGGTAAGGTTCGCCCTGGTCCGGGCATGACGCATAACCTTTTCCTTAATTTTGTAGTAGTGTGGTTTAACCACAATTTCTCTCGGCAGCCCATCCTGATGTGGGGCCTGGAGAGCCCTGTGGGCCCGATCCAATTCTAGATGATTGTCAGGGATATCAGGGATCAGGTCCTGCATAAGGGTGCGAACGGCCAGCTCAGAGTCTTTGAAGGATTCAGGTAACCCTCTGATCCTGAAATTGTACCTGTGGGACCTGATCTCTAAATCAGCGGTCCCCAACCTTTTTGGCACTGTGGACCGGTTGCGTGCAAGAAAATTGTGTCGAGGCCCCAAGGGGGGGTGTGTTTTTTCGCGGGCAATTTGTCAGGGCAATGGCTGGTGTTGGCGCTTCAATCATTCACTGCATCATGGTGTCAGGATGATTGAAGTGCATTATTTCTATTATGCAGCCAGATGTGGATTGTCGCTGTCAGTCACCTGCCACCAAAAAATATCAGCTAAAAAATAAAGCCCCCCAGCCCCATCATTGCAGAGTACTGTGTACTTACAGTTACAGGCTCTCCTCAGGCTCCCACAGGTTCCCACGGGCTCTCACAGGCTTTCCTCAGGCTCTCATGGGCTTTCCTCAAGCTCTGTCAGGCTCTCACAGGCTCTCCTCAGGCTCCCACAAAAGTCATTCACTGTTTCTCCAGGTTCCCACAGGCTACTAAAGGCTCTGAATGCTCCCACGGAAGGTTCTCGCGACTCTCCAGACTCCCACAGGCTCTCCCCAGGCCCTCTACAGCGCGGACCATGTGAAAATGGTTGCAGGTGGGCGGAGAGAGATGATGTCACTCTCTCTCCTTCTCTGATAGGTTGCGGCTGCAGTCCTGTGCAGAGCAGCCTTCGCAGCCCTTTAAGAAAACAGCAGCGCAGGCAATGAGAGATGATGTCATCTCTCTTTGGCTGCCCGCACCGCTGACAGTCTACTCCGTGGTGCGGCCCTGCTATAGGGGTTCCACGGCCCGGTGTTGGGCCGCAGCCCATAGGTTGGAGACCCCTGCTCTAAATCATCCAGTTTATTAAGGGCTATATCTAATTGGTCATGGAGCTCTTGAATGAGATTGGTATTCTGGTTGGATTGGGCGACCGCCTGCTCCTTTTTGACCTCAATCGCCTCAATTCTGGCCCCCTATGTGCTGTAAATCCTTGTGAATGGCTGATGTGATTTTGGCTGCATTCTGTGCCAGGTCCTCTGTCAGTATCTTAGAAAACATAGCCATCATGGAGGGCAAGTCTATGGGGGAGTGTGAGGGAGAGCTGCCATGTCCCCCCAGGTGGTCAGGGGTTAATTGCTCCATTCCCTTTGTTGCTCTATAGGGGCCGCCTGGAGGGAAGGAGAGTAGAGACTCCGACATTGTTGGGGAGGCCTGTAGGTGTGCTAAAGTACTGCCTGTGGAGCTGGGAGGCAGATCATTGCAGAGGGGGAGATTGTCTTGATCTGTTATTGAGATCTCCTTGTCTGCCTCCTCTCCCCTCGCTGTGCTGGCAGGCGCCATCTTGGCGGTCTGACCTGCGGAGGCCCGGCCCCCAATTGTCGGGAAAGATCCCTTCTTACGGAGCTCCTGGCCATCCGAGGGGGTTCCAGGGAGTCCCCATCGTCGGTGCTGAACGATGGGATTCCCGGGCTGTGCCTTCCGTGGCTGCAGCGAGGATAATCTGGCCCGAAGGGTGCAGAGCTTTCAGCCGATACAACCGCACTGAAAGCCGCCGCGCATGCGCCTCCTCGCACAGCTTGTTTTCATCTACATACGTCCCTTATCTGTATTGACAGTTTTTTGGTAAATGTGAACTATGCCATTAACGTCTGGCACTGTTGTTAAAACCTGTGGAGATGCTGCAGTAGAGTTGCCAACTCTCAACATTGCCTTTTTCTAAACTGTGTTGATCATTTTTTAATATTGTTCTGGATACAGACACTCAGAGAGTGATATGTTATTTAAGCAGTGAATTGCGGCATACCAATTAATTCTCTCTTATTGACAAACTTACTTTAAATACAGTCTGGAAACCTATCCTTTTCAAAAACCAATGTGTATCTTGTGCTTACTATTAGTTGAAGCTACTTGGATGGCTTATGACATGGTGACTACACGCAGCAATCCCGCCCTGGATGAACAAGTCAAGAGACTCAATGAAGCATTTCAGAAGTGCCTGACCGAGGTGGATAAAAACTGGAAGGAGATGCTAGATGAAGCCAAGCAAGCATCATAGTCAGAATGCTGTAATGACAATACCTCTGTTTTTTCTCTAAAATGCATAATTTATATTTAGCAAATCTTTGACTCAAAAGCATTTAATGTTCATTCAATTGTTTTAAAGTTTATGCATTTGACAGTATGCCGCTACAGAAAGCTAAAAGTAAATAAAATAATTTGAATTTATAAAGTTATGACAGCGTAATGAGTTTGTCTGCTACTCTATATTAACCTTTTTATACATGAATAAAGACCCAGAGATAGATAGAAATATTCATGAATATTAATATGAGTGTGACCAGTCCATTACAGTGGCCTTGTGTGGAGCCCCATTGTCATGCTCCAGGCACAGTCTAAGCAATGTCTACATTGCTACCTTCAGGATGACCCACTGACAGCTACTGATACAGCGTATGAAATCTTCAGGAAATGACATAGTCCATAATCTGGAAGAAGCAGAGGCAGGTAACATTCAGGCAGATTTGTATCAGGCAGAAGTTTGAAGTACACAATCTACTGAGCTAAATTTGTACTGCTTGGTAATATCACAGGCATACTGGAGTGCATTTAAAAACTGAATTAACACTGCTATACACTTGCAAATTTCTAGTAAATGTTTGCATAAAAACAGTGATTTCTGGACAGTGCAGAGCGGGCTCTTTCTTGCTGACTGGGGATCTTGGGCTACAGCAGGCAGTGTGGACAGGTTCACTCGTGCTGCATGCAGGGGTACCTTTTTGCGCGGAGCATGCTTATCAATGCCCAGGACCAGGTGGAGACTGCGGTCATGTGAAGAATCTAACATTAAGGCAGTGCCCCAACTTAGAGACAAGCCTTCACAGTGTGCAGCAATTCAATTACACAGCTCCTCTGAAAAGTGACTTGTCCCATGTCATTACACACAGTAACTTGTATTTTTGGATTAGGAGGGATGTGCTGAGCCTGCGCCCACTCCACCAGTCCAGCGTACCTCTGTTACCTCACTCTCAGTAGTAGAATAGGGTGCCGCTGAGCACCTGGTGTGGACCTCATACATGCTCTCACTTCTCTCACTTGACTCTATCTTTTCTGTACCACGTGACCCAGCCATAGATCTCCGTAACGCTAGCCTGCTCCCGGTTGCCATAGGAGATGGACTGCTGGGGTGGGAGTAAGAACTCCGACCTCCTCACTACTGGAGGACCTGTCACCTTACCAGGTACCACACCTAATGACTGGTTGCTTTGTATGTTGAACTTGCACATGTATCACGTACCTGGTGAAGACTGGAATGTTGTGGAGGCCTCTCTTGCACCTCCCGCCTAACACTCCTGAAGGTGGAGACAGAGTATAAAGGCAAGGAGTGGCATAAGTGCCATAGCAGCTAGCTGGCGATGATCACTCTGTAGGTGGGCGGAGCAGGTAGTCGCAGTCCTCGGAACAGGATGCAGGAGCAGCTTTGCAACAGAGCAGCAGTCAGCAGCGAGGCACCAAATCAGCAGACAAATCAAATCCAGGAGACAGGTCAAGATCGGTAACAGCTGTTCAATGAGATACAAAGTAAGCAGGCAGATCAGGTCCAGTAAACAAGCCAAGTTCGGAATAGCAGGTAACAGCATAAGAGCACGAGCAGAGGCGAAGTCCAAAGTCAAGTCAAGGTCATACACAACTAAACAGTTACAGCAGA
The DNA here is from genome assembly GCA_018402905.1 of Glandirana rugosa. NCBI lineage: Eukaryota > Metazoa > Chordata > Amphibia > Anura > Ranidae > Glandirana > Glandirana rugosa. The sequence goes on along the minus strand of BLSH010042062.1, from coordinate 3,131,676 downwards.
TCAGGTCTTGGGAACACAGTAACAAGCTGAAGACCATTCAGCAACTGCTCACAGTGATGGAGCAGTTTAAATAGGCCACTGGGCGCCAAGTGCTAATTGGTATGTGCATGTGTGCGGGTACGAATTTGCGCATGCACACACGTGCGCGCGATGAACTGGCACTGCAGAAATTACATTGGTCTTTCGCCTATAAATATTAGCACGTGTGCAATGTGCACGAGCATGTGTCTGCACTGGCCTTTTGGTGGTAGAGATCTGGTTTACCTTACAACATGGTTACCCTTAGCTATGGCTTTACTCTTGCTTTGCTAAGTTAACCCCTTGTGACTGACCTGCGTCATACCCCATATGTGTATTACTGGCCCAAAGTAGTGTAGTGTATCTGTCATTGGACACTTGTGCACCCCTTAATGACTTTAGACTAGGCTCAGGAAACAGTTAAACACAGTGGCGGCTGGTGAAGTTTTAACATGGTGGGGCGCTAGACCCCGCCCTTCCTTTTTGCCCCCCCCCCCACTTCTTAGAAGCCACACCCCTTATAGACTCCACCCACTCAATGTACAGTATAACTCAGCTGTCAGTCCTAATTCTCAATAAAATATTGCTGGCTCATTCATCCATTAAACGCTAAAGGTAAAGAACTACATGAGCTGTGAGGTCTGCACAGGAACCGAGCGCAGGCTGCTATTATGTGGGTTTTCATGTATGTGCTATGCCATCAAGCTCCATCCTAATTCCTATTTTATAGTAGGAACGCTGGAAATCCTCCACTAACCCCTGACACAAGGTGAGCCATAGAAATGTCCCTGGTTTTTGGAACTGACCAGCTTCACTAACATACATCTGCATTATCTGTCAAAAAAAGTTCAAAATGTAATTATAAAATCAGGTGCTTTAAGATGGCATTCATTGGAAAGCAGTTATTGTAGAGAAATGGTCATGAGTAGACATTCCTCTTGTTCTGGTGTTTGATGCTGAGATACACAGAGGCTGAGCAATGCTCCATGAAAACCGGCAGCTTCGACCAACACAGTAACAACTCCACTCCTGGTGACTTATTGGTCCCTGCATTGTAAGTCATGAATCATTACCAACAATGCATTGAATGCAGGGATGAAGAAGTCACCAGGAGTGGAGTTGTTGCTGTTTTGGTTGAAGCTGCCTGTTAAACAGTAAAGTATGAAGAGCTGAGGGTGTGCGGTGCTGCTGAGCTCTGTGGTTCCCCAATGTCAGCAGACTAATTGCAGATTACTGCCTGTGTATCCCTGAGAACTCCCTGTGATTTACATCCAGGCAAGGGATCTGCTGCTCCCTTTCCTCTCCTCCATTGAGCGATCTCTCATGTCCTCCTTCTCTGCTCTGTACAGGATGGTGGGTGGGAGGAAGGGTCCCTGGTGGAGAGGGGAAACACTGCTGGAGGTAGAGACTAAGTGTTGGAGTGCGACTTGTGGAGGGGGGACATGGCTGGGCAGCTGGACAGAATGTGTAACTGCAGGCAGAGAAAATCTTGGCTCCCCCCCAGGCAGAGACCAAATGGACTAGGCAGTTTAAGGTCTGTAGATTCTAACGCCCCAGAACTCAGCTATTCTTAGAATGCAATGTTGGAAAGCAGCCAATGAGGGTGGAGAATTCATTTTACTGTGTTCTAGATAGGGTTTTTTAATGAGATTTGGGACGTCTGCCCTGTTGCTAGGTAGATTACACTTCTCTTTCTTATCTAATCTGTCTATTCCAGCAATTAGCAACAGCAGCACAGCTAGAGAGAAATTCCAAAGATTTTTTTTTCTTTGGAGTTTCTCTCTAGCTGTGCTGCTGTTGGTTAATAATTATAGTTAATTTTCTTATTTTTATTTCTTACTTATTTTTTTGGTGGGGCACTGCCCCAGCAGTCCTTATGGGCAAGCCTCCACTGGTTAAACATTACTTATAGTTCTGCATCAAAACAGGTAAAGTGCAAACACAGTTCGATGCATCTATCCCTAACTAGCTAGTCTAGAGTGTGACTGCCTGGGCAGGCATATCTTGCAAAGGTGAGAGTCCATTACTTGGCACAAGTCCATGCTGTGGCAGGAGAACCCCAGGGAGCTCCTATGTGGCTACTGGCTGTAAAGGGTTATATCTTCTTCTGTGAGCCTCTTGCTTCTGTTCTTATGTGGCTGGAGCAGAGCCCTCTCTGTAAAGCAGCTGGAGATTACATCTCTATGGCTTGTCTCTGTGTTCTTCCCATGCAGACCCCAAGCCCTCCCCCCTTTTATAACAGCACAGGGAGAGAGGCAGAGCCCAAAAAGAGCGGGAATTTCAGAACTAGCATTAACCTTTCCCTAACCTAGGCAGACTAGCTAGTTTACTAACACGGTACACTCCCTTTGTAGGCAGCTGCCTACAGCCGCCTACAGACTACAGCTGCCTACAGCCTGCCTACAGATTTTTGGCTTGCTTATATTGCAATACATTTTCAAGCTGGCCAACTGCGTCAAAGTGATCCCACTCTGGCCAGTTCCTACACTACTATGCAAAATACCTTGTAGCATACTTATAGCATACTTCAGGGGGCATACAATGCTGATATGGAACACACATTCACAGAGGAGAGCTATAGACAGGTCTGGTCAATGACTTGCGCTATGCAATCGAAATGGACATGTGTCTGTGTTTAAATCCAAATACCCTATACATATATACATGTAGCACTACTCCTCTAGGAGCTGCAGGATTACTGTCCAGGTCTTCCCCATAGGTTTTGATCCGGGGTCAGACACACAGGCTCATTCACACGTTTCTTCAATAACCAGCCTAGGGGATGTTATTTTGTGGTTTTTATTTTTGGAGAACTTGGATAGGGTTGAGGGTAATGGTGGGATCGTCCAAAAACAAGAACTATGTACAACTGAGGACTTTGGTATTCTTCAGGATAAAATAAATGTGCTGTGCTACTTCTGGATGTTTTTTAAGTGCTTACAATTAATAAATTCCTTTTTATGGGTGGTTTTACGCTATGTGGAGTGTCTCTTTTATCATATATGCATTGGTCCTCTTAAGCCAATTCCCAGTGGAGCAGCAGTTCCCTGCAAGTTGTGGATTATATGGTGACAGCTGATAGCAAAATTTCTGGTTTCTCTGTGGATGTGCGCGGGTTGGAGAGAGCGCCGTTTCCCTGGGGGAAATTCACTATGCGTATGTGACCAATCATATATGGAGGGTCACGTTATTTGGTAAACCTTGTGTGTGATCAATGACACTTGGGAGACTTTACACGTGTTTGATGGTGACGGCCTGAGGAGCTCATCCTATTTTCTCATCACAGCCTGTGAGACTCTTTTTATTCTGTCATAGTTTATTTTCTGCTGTATATGCCTCTATATTAATTCCTGGATTTAAGCACTTTGTTGATGTTGTTGTTACCACAATATCACAGTTTATGTAAAGCATTTTGATTACACATATTGCTGTTACCAATTGACATTGGGGGAAAGGACTATGACCACTCCACCCTGAATGTGTCTAATCTCATCTGATCTTAAAAGCTAAGCAGGGTTGGGCCTGGTTAGTATGTAGATGGGAGACATTGGGGGGTAAAATCTTTGTTACATAAGATTATTTTTCATTACTATTTATTTTTATCATTATGGTATTGTTTGTGAGTGCTGCACTTGTTATATATCTGTTGTGCCGAGTATCTAGGCATAGTGTTAGCAACTAATGTATACATAGATTTACCTAAGTGCAGTTATTTCACTTCTACTTTCATTCTTCAGGATAAGCTCTTGAAGTCTGGGCTTGAAACAAACAGTAGACTTCAGCTTAGAAGTAGTAGTTAGAGGCACAAGAGCAGAGTCTCATTGCTCTAAGCTCATTGGAATACATTAATATTTCTTGTATTTGCTTTTATGCTATGTTTAAAAATGCACCTGACTGCATCTGATGTACATAAACCATAAGGGCTGTATCACATCCATAGAAATGCAGTCCTTATGCGTTCCAGATGCTTTTCTGCACGTAAGGGACTGTGGTTACAACCCCCGTTAATAATGTAAGGGACTGTGGTTACGACCCCCATTAATAACGTAAGGGACTGTGGTTACGACCCCCATTAATAACGTAAGGGACTGTGGTTACAACTCCCATTAATAACGTAAGGGACTGTGGTTACGACGTCCATTATTAATGTAAGGGACTGTGGTTACGACTCCGTTAATAACGTAACGGACCGTGGTTACGACCCCCATTAATAATGTAAGGGACTGTGGTTACGACCCCCATTAATAACGTAAGGGACTGTGGTTACGTGACCAGACGTAGTTTTTACGTGTACGTCTTTTCGTAGACCTTGCGTATTCCTGACGTAAAGATACCTACACTATGTCGGGAATACCAAATACATGTAGTCTACGTCAGTCCACGTAAAAATTTGTATCGTATT
>BLSH010042062.1:3079860-3092705 GCA_018402905.1 Glandirana rugosa | reverse complement strand
GACTGCAGACTGTGGGCTCCACTCATCCATAAATGGTATTATGAAAAAAGAAGAATAGCCTCCATAGTGAAGTACCGTAAAATCATTTATTCTGCGCAATTAAAAGGAAACCCTTACAGAAGAATCTGATGCTCTCTCGCCTTTACTCAGGTAATCCTTATGCTGTGTGCGGTGTTGGTTACGGCGTGCGTTCCACCACAGGCGGACGTGACGTCAGTGGATGCGGAGAGGCGGAAATGCTCTCCAAAATCAATCAGTTTTGCCTGAGATGACAGAATGCTCAGATGTGAACAGGGGCCATTGAAATGAATGGGATTTGTCTTGTTAGGCATTTTTAGAGCTGAGGCGTAGAGCAGGAAAAACACGCAAAAAAATGCCTAGATGTGAACAGGGCCTTAGGGTACATCATCAGCGCATCCAGCTCTTTGCCTAGGGAATCGAGCACATGCCAAACAGATAAACCTGACCACTATGTTCGCCTTGATGGGTGGAGCCCATTTCTGATGACACGCCAGTGTTCAGAACCAAAGGAATGATTTTTATGCTGCTGGCACAGCAAACATTGCTCAGTACAGTGCCCACTGGATGGGTATATTTGCCAAACTCTTCACACTGCCATACACTTTAAACCCCTGCTGGAGATCTCACATTTACTTTCTGAATTTTTGGAAAATGCAGAATTATCTCAATATTTATCTGTTATACCCCATAATGGGGCACCAGTTATAGCTATATGTTGCTAATTTATAAACAGAAAACCAATATGACAAGCTTGGAGCTTGAGTGAACTATTTATGTTTTGTAAAGGGGCAGCATTGGATTCAGGATAAACGTTACTATTCCCAGACTAAATTTTCTGCAGCAAAACTTTCTTACAATGGGCATTGTGTCAAAGGTACCTGCAGGCTATAAAGAACTACTGTGAGGTCTGTGAATGTATATTAAATGGTGCTTCTGAGATGATTGGATTTGGTTTATTGAAATTCCTTTACTCTAATGTGATACTAAACCCTGACGTTTTTTCCCCTATATCTGTTACTAAATAATAGCATTACATGAGAAGTCTAACCTTTTGTGTCATTTTTGCTTCTAAGTTGTTTTATTCAGGCTCCATTTTTCCCATTTCCGGTTGTCCTGTTTGCTGGGACTTCTCATGCTATTATTTAGTAACCGATACATGCGAAAAAACGTGAGGGTTTAGTATCACTTTAAATCAACTCAAGTACAGCTCTTTCTTGTGTCGGCATAAAAGTGACACCTGCTGGTACCCGATCTGATCCTTTCTGCTAAAAACAGACAGATGGGGATCCGTTTCCCATCTGTCCGGAAGATCAGATGGAATGACAATTGGATGGAAATAGACAGGCGTACTTATACGAAAACCTGAAAAAAGATTTCATTAGACCATCCACCTCGCCAGCAGGAGCCAGGATCTTCTTCGTGGAGAAGAAGGACCATTCACTTCTGCCCTGCATTGATTATCAGGAGCTCAATCGGATTACCATCAAGAACCTATACCCGCTGCCACTGGTCCCCGAGCTCTTCCAGGGGGAGGACATCAGCTCCCTTCTTGCTGAAGACTTCCAGGAGTTCCTGGTATGGTGCAGGGATCACCAGACAAGCTTCCTGGTCGACGTCTGTGTCCAAGCTGAGTACGACTGCGGGGTCCTCTGAGGGCTGGGCTGAGGTAGGCAATGGTGGAGACAGTAGGATGAAGAGAAGCTTATTTCCCCTGTTGCCCAGTTGATCTGGGGGTTATGAGACGGAGCCAGGGAAGACCCAGAATGACTTGGTACAGAGGGGACGCGATGGCGTTCAATAACAGGAACTTGGCATGCCCTTCCTTGGCCTGGGTAAACACTGGAGCAGTCTCCTGGGTTACTGTGCCTCATTTTATGGTGGACCCATCGGCCAGTCGGATGAGCATAGGATGCTCCCTTGGTCGAAGGGGTATCTGGTGGTGCACTGTGAAGGTGATGTCAATGAAACAGCTGCACGTACCGGAGTCAAGGATGGCCTGCACTGGAATAGTCCCGCTGGGTAGCTGAAGGGTGACAGGGAGCACAAGATGAGCCTTGTCACTAGGCAAATACAAGAGTGCGTCCGAGTTACTGGTGGGCCCACCAGATGCCAAGAACCTCCATGATACAGACACAGGTTCTGCGATATGCTTCTTTGGCGTTCCACAGGGGTTAAGGAGGGACAAAGGCGCCCGATGTGCATGGGTTCCTGGTGCTCTGGTGGAACGGAGGAGGAGGCAGCTGGACTGGGAGCCCTGGACATCCTCCAGAGTAAACGTGCCGATCCAGCGGATCACTCGGCCCTGCATTCCTACAGTTGGCGATTGATCTGGATGGCCAGATCGATCAGGACGTTTAGGGTATGTGGGACCCCAACGTGAGCCAGCTCGTCTTTGTGCGGCTCAGAGAGACCCAGCCGAAACTGATATCTGGGGGCCACTCCATTCCAGGAAGTGTCAGCGCTCCATCGCCGGAATTCGAACACGTACTCCTGCGCCGGGTGGTGGCCTTTTTAGAGAGTATGGAGGGCTGCCTCCGCTGTGGCTACCTCGTGGGGGTCTTCATACAATCTGGCCATCGCCTGGAAGAATTGGTTCAAGTTGGTGAGCTCAGGTGCCTTTTGATCCAGAAGGCGGTATTGCCCAGGCTTGGGGTTTCTCTCGGAGGAGAGAGACAACGAGCCCTACTTTAGTGGCTTCCAGCGAGAAGGTCCGGGGCTGGAGAGCGAAGTACAGGAATTGCAGAATGCCCAGAACTTCCTGCGGTCTCCTGCAAACCGCTCGGGCATGGGCACCTCAGGCTCGTTGGGTAGGGCCACTACGGTACATGGAGCTGATTGGCCGGTGCAGGGCTGGAGAGTTCCTGCAGTTTCCTTTCCAGGCGGTTCTATCTCTCCTGCAAGTTCTTAACAGCCTAGGTGAGCCCCGTAAGGTGTGCACATGGCTCATCCATAGGAGAGGTCCCCTGCGCAGACTCAGACATGGCTGTCTGTTGCTTTCACGTACCTGGCGGATGAGTCTGACTTATGCAGGGGATTACCTCTCTTGCGACCCTGGTTCGAGAATACCTGGTAGTGTGGACAGGGAGCTCAGGAGCACAGGGGGGCACGAGGACTGGACTGGATCACTTGGTGGTATGTGCAAGTCCACTGAAGCTCGTGCAAGCAGAAGAGTAGTCGTACAGTCCGAGTTGGCAAGAGGCTGGCTTATGTGGTACAGAAGGAGCAGGCAGGCGGGTAGTCAGGTGCAGGCAGGGTCGCCAACATGCGGGCAGCAAAGGTACAAAAGGACTTGGCAGAAGAGTGGTCGTAGGCAGGCCGGGGTCAGGGCAGGCGGATAGCAGCAAAGTCCACAGGAAGCTGGGGTCACAGGAACAGGAAATCACTCAGAAGCAGACACTGGGTTCGCAGGTGCAGGAAAGTCTCTGACAGGTCAACACAAGGGTCACTGGAACGCTGTAGAACGGACAGCATCTGCTGCAGGGTGTTGCTGGCTTAAATGGGCGATTTGGCGCCATTGGTGCGCAGAGGCGCGCACAGAGCCTCGCAAAGAGCACCATTGGCCCCAATAGAGTCCATTTCCTAACATCCGCATACTGGAATCTCACTATTACATCTCTGGGGATATCGGTCCTTTTAGATTGGAACCTATTGATCCTATGCAGTCTATTTTCACCACCTCTGGCGCTTCTTTTTCCAGCATAGGGCTAAACAGGCCATGCATCACTCCCACTAGTTCTTCGTCTTTATATTTTTCTGGAAGGCCTCTTATACCAAATGTTGTATTCTAACCGGGGGGAAGTGTCCCTTCTCTTTGCATTTCCACTATCACTTCCTCAAGATATTGTTCCATTTCCTCATTTGTTGGTTGGGTATAATACTTCCTTTCCCTGTACATTCTGTTGTTTTTTATAGCGACGACGCTTGTCAGTGGCTCTATTTCATTCAATCTTGCCTTTTGATTCCAGCTGCAAAACGAAGAAAAAGTTTATAGTGGACAATATAGAAAAAAACACAACAACAAATATAGTAAGAGGTAAACAGCAGGATAAGCCTGGAAGCACGTTATCAGGGGTCCACATGGTATCACAGGTTGTCGCCAAGACAGGCCTGAAAGAACTGGATTAGAGATTGGTGGTATGACAGGTTGTCACTGGCACAGACCTAGAAGTACTGGATTGAGGCCCATGTGGGACCATAGGCTATCACCAGCACAGGCCTACAAGTATTGGATCAGTGGCTCATGTCATACCATAGGTCACCGGAATATGCCTGGAAGTACAGGATAAATGGCCCATGTCATACCATAGGTAGTCATCGGTACATGCCTGGAAGTACAGGATAAATGGCCCATGTCACAGCACAGGTTGTCACTATCACATGCCTGGAATTACAGGATTAATGTCCCATGTCCTAGCACATGTAGTCACCGGCACATGCCTGGAAGTACAGGATCAATGGCCCATGTCACAGCACAGGTAGTCACTATCACATGCCTGGAAGTACAAGATCAATGGCCCATGTCCTAGCACATGTAGTCACCGGCACATGCCTGGAAGTACAGGATCAATGGCCCATGTCATAGCACAGGTTGTCACTTGCCTAGTAGTGCTAGATCAGGGGCCTTCGTGCTATGACAGTGCTGCCCTGCTCTAGGCTTTGCTGTTTATATATAAGATTATGGCATAAAAGACACAATATCTTGAATTGTATAGATCTTGGATACTTACAAATTCTTTCCTACGCAGATGCAGATGACGACCAACATGAAAAAAAACCCACTGAGTACCACCGCTATGACAGCCAGGAGCCAAACAGGGACTTCTGCAAAAGAAGGAAAGAAGAAGTTATTTTCACTGATAAGAGCACATTTAAGCACTTCTAAATGTATCTGGATGATAACATAGCTGGGTAAAATGAATCATGTGGAACTCCAGGTTGGGAAATTGAGAACAAATTTTATGTCTCCTCTCTTGGGGAGATTTCCTCTCTTTGTGACCTGGTGAGCATATGGGAAGAAAGAAGAAATCTTCTCAACTCCTCCCCACACCATATCAACTTGTTTTGGCTGGAGCCCTGCTTGAAATGATAATTAATATTACGCTCGCTGCATTAAGCCTATTATTATTTCAGAACATTTCACTTACCTTGCACCTGGATGTGATACCAAGCCCGGACATCTTCTATGGAATCTCGGTCTCCGGGTTCATCCTGCATCCTCTGACCAGCTGGCAAATGGTATTGATGGTCTTTTCCCACAACTGGAATATACTGATAGTATCTATCCAGCAAAGCAATATAGTCATGATCTAGTCCTAAAATCACAGAAAAGAAATAAAGATATAAAATTCTCAGGTACATCCTTGGGTTACGTTATCTATATGGATACAAAATCACAAGCATGAATGTTATTTATACATTAAAAATATGATTAGAGTTTAAAAGTCCTTTGGGTTTTATAGATAATTGTCAGCATAAGAACTGCTATTATTTCCCCAATGCGGCCATCCAGATTCCAGCCTTGGGTAAAATAAGCTGGACCGTTCTGATTGTGGCTGTGATCAAATGAGTGTGAAAAAGCTCTGTTGGCTGGATGCAGATATTTCCTGGCTCATGCGCTGCATGCTAGTTCTGGGGCAGTGGGCCAGAACCTATTCACTGAGGCACTGACTTGACATAAGTATGCGGTTCCTGAGTCAGGGAATGGTTACTTCCATTAGAGCCTTCTCACATAGGTGTTTTGCTTTATGACAAAGAATATGTATTTTCTTAGAACTGATAATGGCACTTCTTTCTTAGAACCCCAAATTCCATAAATGCTTTGACTATTGGACATTCATAAAATATACATGCAGGGACAGCACCAGAGGGGTGTAGGAAAGTCCCTTAGCACTACCAAAAAACAAAAGAAAGACCGGGCAAGCATCTATAAGACCCCATGCAAATTATACAACTTTTGTTGTCTAATTTCCTTTAGATTTACCAAAATAATGTAGTGCACGGGCCTGCTTGGTTGCATACAAATTGAAACTCTTAAAGTTTGACTTCATATTATATGGTTTTGGTAAATCTGAAGGAAAAAATATTACAGAAAATTGTATAGTGTGTCGGTACACAGCACAGGCAAGCATAAGGTGGGAAGGTAATCTATGTTCCACCTCTCGCTGCTGTGTTGGCCTGGCCTCTGGGGATTTAGGAGAACAGACAGGATGTGCATGGAATTCAATTCCCCAGAAATCACCCAAGTTTTCAATCCCCTCAAATAGTTTTCCTGCCCACTCTAAGTGCAAGTCTTCCCTAATAGCAGTATGGATGGAGGAATCTCTATTATATTTAGGCAGCCATGGCTGCTGGTGCTGCCAAATAATGATTACAGGATGCAGTCACTGTTTGCCCGATAATTTACCCCCTGGCTCAGTCAAATTTTGAAGAGACTTTTGTAGGGACTGGTGATACTTGCAGAGCTTGAATTGTGGCCATTTCAGTTCAGTAGGAATCAGACAAAATTTAAGTAATTGATTAGAGCACTGACTTCAAATGATTACGTTATATTCTCTTACCTTTATCCTGTGTGTCTGTGGGCTGAGGCGTCACATCTGCCTTGGTATCTTCACCTGTGAGCTCGGCCTCCGCAGGTACAGCTATCTTGTGTGCTTTGGTGTCTTCAGCTGACAGATTGGAGTCTACAGGTACATCCATCTCATCTGCTTTGGTGTCTTCAGCTGACCGATTGGACTCTGCAGGTACATCCATCTCATCTGCTTTGGTGTCTTCAGCTGACCGATTGGACTCTGCAGGTACATCCATCTCGTGTGCTTTGGTGTCTTCAGCTGACCAATTGGACTCCGCAGGTACATCCGTCTCATCTGCTTTGGTGTCTTCAGCTGACCGATTGGACTCCGCAGGTACATCCGTCTCATCTGCTTTGGTGTCTTCAGCTGACCGATTGGACTCCGCAGGTACATCCGTCTCATTTGCTTTGGTGTCTTCAGCTGACCGATTGGACTCTGCAGCTAAATCCTCCTCATCTGCCATCCTTCGCAATCCACCTGTGAACTCAGGCTCTGCAGATTCATATGGCGCATCCACTTTGTGCTCCTCACCTGCAAGCTCGGACTCCTCAGGTGCATATAGCACGTCCGCTTTGCGCTCATCTGTCAGCTCAGACTCAGGTTTGTACACCTCATCAGCTTTGCCATCTTCTCCTATTGGCTCAGACTCCACAGGTACAAATATTTTATCCTCCTTGTACTCATCGCCTGGCGGCTCGTACACAGCAGGTCTATAATGTTCATTCAGATCTAGAATCACAGAAAAGAAAAAAATTAATTTCTCAGTGTTATTATCTAAGAAAGACAAGGACAATCATATTATATTATATTCAGTTCTTGTATGCCTAGCAGCCATTCCCTGACCCATGTGCTGAATGCCATTTCTAGGCCATTGAGTGGAAGTCATTCACCAAGTTGCCCTGGAACTAGCATGTGCCTTCTGAGTCAGGGGATGATTACTTCCAGCAGAGCTTCTCACACAGGTGTTTTGCTTTGTGAAAAAATCGATTGTAAAGAACCTGTAATCTTCATGTAATGTGCATTGGAATTCCCATGTACTGTGTATAGGATGTATATCTATGGCTTCTATTCCCTTATGCCATCTACTACAGGATATTTCAGGATCTTTATTTTAGCTGTGCAGCAGTAATTGTCAGATCTTGTTGGACTCAGTTAAAAATAACTGAAGGGGAATTTTCATGTTTTAAAAAGTGACCATTAGGCCTCATACACACGGTCGTTATTAACACCGCGTTTTTGAGCTGTTTTTAAAGCTTAAGAGCGCCGCGTGCCCTTAATGCACGGGCCGCCACTGGTCAAAAGTGTCCGACATGTCCGCTGCAATGTCACAGTCCCACTAAAAATCACAGATCGCCCCCATTACTAGTAAAAAAAAATAAAAACCCCATAAATTAATGCTCATTGTTTGTAAATGCGGCAACATTTGCACAAAACAATCAGTATAAGCCGATTGCGATTTTTTTTTTTACCAAAAATATGAGGAAGTATATATAGCTGCCAAAACTGATGAATACATTTGTTTTTTTATATTTGGTTTTTGGATTTGTATTTTAGCAAAAAGTAAGAAATAAATATTGGGGTTTTCTTTCAAAATTGTCGCTCTTTGTTTATAGCGGTGATCAAAAATGGCACAGAGAGGATCAAATACCACCAAAAGGAAGCTCTATTTGTGGGGAAAAAAAGGATGTCAAATTAGTTTGGGTACAACGTTGCACGACCGCGCAATAGTCTGTCAGTTAAAACAACGCAGTGCCGAATCGCAAAAAGTGCTCTGGTCCTAACATGGGAAATCCTTCCGGGGCTGAAGTGGTAAAAATCTAATGCACAATACAACACTGAAGATGGGGTCTCCGGTTTCCCTCCCCCCTGCAGCACTGCAATGTATTGAAGACGTCTCACTGCTTATTCACAGACAGACATGTACAGAAGTGGCTGATGTCTTCCTATGTGAATGGGATGTGTAGAGAGCATCCAGGGATCCCTGAACATGATCATGCGCTGTTCCTTTGCCGACCACCCCCCTCCCCCTCCTGTGCTCAAAGCCAACGCAGGCATTGAATGTGAGTGATGGGAAGAGAGATCCGAGGACGCAGGGGAAAGCCTAGGAGGTGGAGGAGAGAGGTGACACAGACTGCAGCCCACAACACACACAGGACAGCTGCTGGAGATGAGGAGGAGGGGTTGAAAGAGTGGGCGGGGTTGCTGCAGTTGTACCCTCCCACTGTAAACAGACAGAGGAGCGTTACTGGCCGTTTCCTGAAACGTCAAGCGTCTGTAGCGCACACACTAAGGGGCGGAGACAAGGAAGGGCATGGGGGGGGTAACATGAATTTCCTAATCGCCCTTTCCCATACTTCTCCTTTAAAATGAACGGTCACATGACATGCCTAAAGCAAAGCTTCTTCTATTAAAGTGATGTGAATTGAATGCAATGTGTATAATGTGCTACAAATATAATAAGGTGAGATTATTACCTTTTGATGATATGGGAAATCCCGTGCTGAGTGTAATTGGCAGGGCCAACACAATCAGAAATAATGGTAATGAATTTGTCATTGTCGCTTGTCTTGTCACAGACAGAAGATAAAACACATCCACTCCCTTCAACCTCCTTGTGTAATCTGACCCTCTGGCTGTTACTGCACTAGACTAGGCACAGTGAGTCATGTGACCAGATGATGTCACAGTGTGGTGGGCGGGGCTTAGAGTAGGACCTTTTTTTTTTTTTCCTGTTTGCTTCTTGGTATAATAGGGCTTCTTATACCACAATCTCTGTGTTCTCTGTACATTTCTGCATCTGCATTTACATGCATTTTAGTGTGTTTTCAGCGCATTTAAATGTATTTGCAATGCATTTTCTTTAAATATTTTAATTTCTTAAATTTTTTTACTATGATGTGTTTACATGCATTAGCTTGCATTCATGTGTGTTTTTGATAGATTGCTGTGCATTCACATGCATGTGCAGTGCATTTACATGCGTTCATGTTCAGTTTTCATATATGTATGTGCATTTATGTGTGTTTGCAATGTGTTCCAGTGCAGAACAATGCAGCATGATGTACTGTTTTTTTTGTTTTTTTGCTTTTTTTTATGAACATAAAAACACAGCAATGGTGTTATTAAGCTCATTGGAATACATTAATATTTCTTGTATCTGCGTTTGTACTGCGTTTATGCTATGTTTAAAAATGCACTTGACTGCATCTGATGTAATTAAGCCCTAAGGGCCAATTCACACCATAGAAACGCAGTCCTTATGCACTACAGATGCTTTTCTGCATATGCATATGTGTTTTTGGTGCGTTTTTGATGCAGTCCAGTGTATTTTTTCTCCTCTATTTTCTTGAACATGCTGAATTTTTCCTGCACTGGCCTGTACTTGAATTTTTGATTTTTTTTATGCATTTCTGGATGCATTCCAGGTGCTTTTTTTCACTATACTAGAGTCCAGTGCGTTTTTGATGTGTATAGCAGTATACAGAGCCAACATATAGGAGTATACAGAGACAACATATAGGAGTATACAGAGCCACCAGATAGGGGTCTATAGGGGTAAACAGAGCCACCAGATAGGGGTATATAGGGGTATACAGAGCCACCAGATAGGGGTATATAGGGGTATACAGAGCCACCAGATAGGGGTATATAGGGGTATACAGAGCCACTAGATAGCGGTATACAGAGCCACCAGATAGCGGTATACAGAGCCACCAGATGGCGGTATACAGAGCCACCAGATAACAGTATGCAGCACTCCCCCCCCACCGACAGCACGCACCCCTGGCATTTACTGTGTGTCTGGAGTGGAGAGGATCCTCCAGTCTCCTCCATAGCATCCATAGCAGCGGCGGTGTGTGGAGCGGGCGGACGGAGGTGTCCGTTCCTCATGTTTCCTCTTCCTTGCCAAAGCGCCTAGGCATCCAATAGTGGCCAATAATTTGGCCAATCAGGAAACAGGCCTCACCGACCTGCCTCCTAATTGGCGGGGAGGCACTGCAGTGTGAAAATAGCGAGCATTCATTCGCTATGGTCACACAATTGGGTGGGATCAGGGCGCACTCTCTGCGCCTCGAGCCCACCCGTTTTTGAAGCCTATTAGGCCTCATTTACACTGCTGCTGGTAAACGGACGTTTTGAGGCATTTGGGCATTTTTTTCAGCTGCCCCTGAACTTTCCTCTATGTTATCTTATCAGTACATTTACACAGGATTGTTTAAGGTCGTTTCCAGGCAGTTGAGTTTAAAGGCTTATTTTGGAACGCAAAAAAATGGGTTCAGATGCCAGTTCAGAGGCATTTGAAATGCCAAACAGCTTGTAAACGGCACTAAACACAGTAACTTGCCTCTAGAACCGTTTAGTTTACAGCCGTTTCCCATTCTAAAAAAAAAAAAAAATGCTCCTAGAGGCAAAACGCCGCTAAACGCGGCATGCAAAACGCGTCAAAACAGCCGTTTTAGACGCTGGCTTCTAGCTGTCAAGAAAAAAATTGCTCAGAGGAGGTTGATAAAGCATCTTGTGTAAATGGAGCCTTAGGGCCTCAGGCTCTAGTCAGGTGCTTCAAAAAAAAACACTCCTTCCTGCCCCACCATAGGAATTCATGCGTCTGGCATCCAGAAAGGGGCTGAGCGCATGAATAGGAGGGCGGCGGTATGATGGGGGATCGGCGCCCGTAATGCACGGGCCACCACTGGTCAAAAGTGTCTGACATGTCCGCCGCAATGTCGCAGTCCCGCTAAAAATCACAGATTGCCCCCATTACTGGTAAAAAATAAAAAAAATACAAACCCCATAAATTATTTCTCTTCGTTTGTAAACGCGGCAACATTTGCACAAAACAATCAATATACGCCGATTGCAATTTTTTTTACCAAAAATATGAGGAAGTATACATATTGGCCAAAACTTATGAATACATTTGTTTTTTTATATTTGAGTTTTGGATTTGTATTTTAGCAAAAAGAAATATTGTTTTTTTTTTTCAAAATTGTTGCTCTTTGTTAATAGCGGCGATCAGAAATGACGCAGAGGAGATCAAATACCACCAAAAGGAGGCTCTATTTGTGGGAAAAAAGGGACGTCAACTTCGTTTGGGTACAACGTCGCACAACCGCGCAATTGTCTGTCAGTTAAAACAACGCAGTGCCGAATCGCAAAAAGTGCTCTGGTCCTAAAGTGGGGAATCCCTCCGGGGCTGAAGTGGTAAAAATCTAATGCACAATACAACACTGAAGATGGGGTCTCCGGTTTCCCTCCCCCCTGCAGCACTGCAATGTATTGAAGACGTCTCACTGCTTATTCACAGACAGACATGTACAGAAGTGGCTGATGTCTTCCTATGTGAATGGGATGTGTAGAGAGCATCCAGGGATCCCTGAACATGATCATGCGCTGTTCCTTTGCCGACCACCCCCCTCCCCCTCCTGTGCTCAAAGCCAATGCAGGCATTGAATGTGAGTGATGGGAAGAGAGATCCGAGGACGCAGGGGAAAGCCTAGGAGGTGGAGGAGAGAGGTGACACAGACTGCAGCCCACAACACACACAGGACAGCTGCTGGAGATGAGGAGGAGGGGTTGGAAGAGTGGGCGGGGTTGCTGCAGTTGTACCCTCCCACTGTAAACAGACAGAGGAGCGTTACTGGCCGTTTCCTGAAACGTCAAGCGTCTGTAGCGCACACACTAAGGGGCGGAGACAAGGAAGGGCATGGGGGGGTAACATGAATTTCCTAATCGCCCTTTCCCATACTTCTCCTTTAAAATGAATGGTCACATGACATGCCTAAAGCAAAGCTTCTTCTATTAAAGTGATGTGAATTGAATGCAATGTGTATAATGTGCTACAAATATAATAAGGTGAGATTATTACCTTTTGATGATATGGGAAATCCCTTGCTGAGTGTAATTGGCAGGGCCAACACAATCAGAAATAATAGTAATGAATTTGTCATTGTCGCTTGTCTTGTCACAGACAGAAGATAAAACACATCCACTCCCTTCAACCTCCTTGTGTAATCTGACCCTCTGGCTGTTACTGCACTAGACTAGGCACAGTGAGTCATGTGACCAGATGATGTCACAGTGTGGTGGGCGGGGCTTAGAGTAGGACCTTTTTTTTTTTTTTCCTGTTTGCTTCTTGGTATAATGGGGCTTCTTATACCACAATCTCTGTGTTCTCTGTACATTTCTGCATCTGCATTTACATGCATTTTAGTGTGTTTTCAGCGCATTTAAATGTATTTGCAATGCATTTTCTTT
>BLSH010042062.1:3028417-3050671 GCA_018402905.1 Glandirana rugosa | reverse complement strand
CCGCTAAATTCTCCCGTAAGTAACTTTTCGTCAATAAAATCTCCTCAATAGCACTGATCTGTAAGGAGAACAAGACAACAAACTACGACTCCATCTGTCTCCGACTCGTTCTGAGGTACTTTTGTCCGTCGAAGTTGGTTGTGTCGTTGTTGATGTGAGGACCACTGAATAGCCAGGGACGTAACATTCAGTACTTAGTAATGAATGTTACGTGACTTACGTCCCTACTTCTTCAGTTGTCCTCACATCAACAACAACACAACCAACTTCGACGGACAATTTGTCATTTCATACTTCTCGACTCCCACACTTGCTCAGCCTCTGTCTACCTCAGCATCAAACAACAGAACAAGAGGAATGTCTAGTCACGATAACTCCTCTAAAATAACTGCTTTTCAATGAATGCCCTCTTAAATCGCCTAATTTTATAATTACATTTTGAACTTTTTTTGACAGTAATGAAGATTTATGTTAGTGAAGCTGGTCAGTTCCAAAAACCAGGGACATTTCTATGGCTCATCATGTGTCAGGGGTTAGTGGAGGATTTCCAACATTCCTACTATAAAATAAGGAATTAGGATGGAGCTTGATGGGATATGAAAACCCACATAATACCAGTCAGTGCTGGGTTCCTGTGCAGACCTCACAGCTAATGTAGTTCTTTACTTTTGGGATTTAATGGATGAATGAGCCAGCAAAATTTTATTGAGAATTAGGACTGACAGTTGAGTTATACTGTACAGATTGGGTGGAGTCTATAAGGGGTGGAGCTTATGATAAGTGGGATGGGCCAAAAAGGAAGGGCAGGGTCTGGCGCCCCACCATCTTAAAACTTCACCAGACGCCACTGATCGGGGCACCACCAGTGCAGAGCTTGCTCAGGAATGGCAGCAGGCGGTGTGAGTGCATCTGCACGCACAGTGAGACAAAGACTTTTGGAGGATGGCCTGGTGTCAAGAAGGGCAGCAAAGCAGCCACTTCTTTCCAGGAAAACATCAAGGACAGACTGATATTCTCTAAAAGATACAGGGATTGGACTGCTGAGGACTGGGATAAAGTCATTTTCTCTTATGAATCCCCTTTCTGATTGTTTGGGGCATCCGGAAAAAACCTTATCCAGAGAAGAAAAGGTGAGTGCTATCATCAGTCCTGTGTCATGCCAACAGTAAAGCATTCTGAGACCATTCCTGTATGTGATTGCTTCTCAGCTAAGGGAGTGGCTCACCCACAATTTTGCCAAAGAACACAGCCATGAATAAAGGATGGTACAAAAACCTCCTCTGAGAGCAACTTCTCCCAACCATCCAAGAACAGTTTGGTGATGAACAATGCCTTTTCCAGCATGATGGAGCACTTTGCCATAAGGCAAAAGTGATAAGTAAGTGGCTTGGGGAACAAAACATCAACATTTTGGGTCCATGGCCAGGAAACTCCCCAGACCTTAATCCCATTGAGAACTTGTAGTCAATCCTCAAGAGGCGGGTGAACAAAAAAACCCCCAGAAATTCTGACAAACTCCAAGCATTGATTATGCAAGAATGAGCTGCCATCAGTCAGAATATGGCCCAGAATTTGATTGACAGCATGCCAAGGCGTTTTGCAGAGGTCTTGAAAAAGAAGGGTCAACACTGCAAATATTGACTCTTTGAATTAACGTAATGTAATTGTCAATAAAAGCATTTGACACTTATGAAATGCTTGTAATTATACTTCAGTATATCATAGTAACAACTTTTGGCCACAGCTCTAGATATGCGAGCCTGAGCTAAATTCAACGAGCCGTGATGTCACCCACAGGTTTTCACTGCTTCTGTTGTTGGCGAGATAGAGAGTTCCCAACCATCAATCACAGCAGCAGCCGCTCATTGACACAGGGAAAAAGGAGTTGTGCGATCATGTGACCATTTGGAAGAAAAAAAAAAGGTGTTTATACATTATACAGTATATATATATATGGGGTGGAAGCTTCGGTTATTGCAGTGTACCGGTTCTTAAATGTGGTGGCTACATTCATTTTCATTGTTTTCACTCTTTTTACCTTAATATTAATCTGATATTCCTGCCATTAACACACTTCCTGCCCAAGGGTGACAACCATACTGAGTAGCGACGTCACCCTAGGAAAAGCTGTGGGTTAGGATCAGTTAAAGTGGATGTAAACCCTCTCAGATGCCCAGAGAAGTGAATGGCCTCAGAGATCAAACAAATCCTCCTACAGTTTTACTTGTTTATCTGTGGCCTTCTCTTTTTTACATCCCTTCAAAAGTGCTGAATTTTGAGAAAATCCTTCTTCATCTGTCAGGAGCACATATAACACCTCTCTCTCTCCTCCATGACAGGAGGAGGTGCTTTGTAGTCCACTGAGATATCAGAAAACAGTGTGATTTTTGGCTGGGTGAACTATTTTTTTTCTTTTTTTTTGCACGTCAAACAGATATAGTAAAATGCCTTCAAGGGTATATTTAACAGATCAAACTGGAACAAATAAGAGACATTTTCTGTTTACATACACTTAAATACATATTCCTTTCTGATAAAGACCCCTAGACACAAATGAGCATTATTTCCTGTATATTTGGGGGTGAACTGGAGGGATGAGACTCTCATTTTATTTTCTTTACACTTACCAGAGTTCTGTTTTGAAAGGGGTACATAAAGGTTTTCTTAATAATACAGATAGAACAGACAGATAAAAGCAGACACATTTTGCTGTAGGATGTTAAAAAATAAAGTATAACTGAAGCCAAAACTTTTTTTTTTTTGTTTATAGAATGGACAGGGATTAGAACCCCTGTCAGATTTTTTTGTTGCTGTTTGTGTCCCCGCCAGAGAGTTTCATCCTGGGTTGACACCAAAATTGGAATAGAAGATAAATCGTCCAATGGGGACACTCATTGTGGTGACCCTGGTGATTACAAGGTATTCCCTTCACTTTGGAGGGATTGCCTCCTACTTCCTGTTATTCCTATGGGACAGGAAGTAAAGGGAAATCTGCCCAATGGAACACAGATGACAAAAAAGTCTGACAGGGGTTATAATCCTCCCTTACTCCAGGATGAAAGGTTTTGCCTTCAGTTCTACTTTAAAATGACTGCTACATTTACTTTTAGTCTGATGGTTGGCAGGGTGGATTTGATTTAGACCCCTTTCACACTGGGGCAGTTTCAGGAGTTTTAGCGCTAAAAATAGCACCCTTAAAGTGCCTGAAAACTGCCTCCCCTGCAGCCCCAGTGTGAAAGCCTGAGTGCTATCACACTGGGACAGTGCGCTTGCAGGACGTTAGAAAAAAATCCTGCAAGCAGCATCTTTGGGGCAGTTTGCGAGTGGTGTATACACAGCTCTCAACCCGCCCCTGCCCATTGGAATGCATGGGCAGCACTTCTGAAGCACCTGAAAAGTGATTCGGAAGCACTGCAACATGGGCATTTTTAACCCCGTTTTAATCCCATCTTGGGGGTTAAAAGCGCCCTGCTGCTGCCTGAAAAGCGACGCCAAATCGCTGATATAACATTGGTAAAGCGCCGCTTAAACGAGCGACGCTTTACAACTGATGCCCACACCATCCCAGTGTGAAAGTGCTCTTAAATAAAGTTGATTTAAATCACAATTTCAATCATGATTTAAATCCCTAGTGAAAAGGCTTGATTTAAGTCAATTCGATTTAAATCATAATATATAAACAGCAACTGTCATCTTTGTCCTGCAGCGGCTCCTCCTCTGACCCGCTGTTGACTCACTTTAATGGGACGGCTGGTGATGTGGCAGTGACACAACAAGGTGAGGGACGTGGTGGCAGCAGGTGAGTGGATGCCCGCTAACAGGCGCTGTCATGATGGATCTGAAATGACAGGTGCTCTTTAAATGTAAGGACTTATTCTTGCTGGTAGTTAAAATCTTTAATATTTGCAAACAAAATGAAATTTTCCTATTTAGAATAACAAGCTGTCAGGTTAGTAAAACAGCGATATCAGTACCAATTCAATCATACAGTTTGTAGTGTACATAGATTAGATATGGAAAACAATGGGATAAAGGAATATTCCTGAACTTTGTTTTATCTCATGATTACTGTGAAATTGTGTGAATGCATCAATGCAGTGCATGTTATCTCTGCTTGCAGAGCTTGGATTCATTGAATGAGTTTACCAAAAATGTAAATATTGCAGAATATACAGCCTCATGCTGCATAACTAAGCTCCATTTCATGCTGAATAAACTAAATTATTAATGTATCTTAAATAGAAAACTATCTTTAGCATTTTATTAAAATACATTAAATTTTTTTTTAAAAATCGGATTTAAACCATAAAAATCTGATTTTAAATGATAAAAATCTGATTTAAATAAACAAAAAAATTTTTTTTTTTAAATCATTGATTGTTATCCATTCTGATGGTTGGTCAGTGCTCTGCCCTCAGGTTTAGAAAAGTAGAAGGCATTCGTAAAGATATATACAAAAAGACTCATAAATTTACAATAATGTTTCATTTTTATTTTACAAAATATTTTCCATGACAAAATAACAACACATCAAAAATTATTTACAGCAAACCCTCAAAACACAAAAATGAACAGTAAAGTTTTCACTCAGCTTTTGTAATAAGGTAGAAAGGTGATTCAGTTAAACAGCATTGATACTGAATAAGATGTAAGTTGAATATAACGTTCACTTTGTTAATGACTAAAGAGTAAAGGTTCCCACTGTTATTGGATGCCAGTATTGATTAATTGATGAAACAATCTAGGGCACAATATTTTAACAATTCGAATTCTAGATATTACAGTCATCTAAAGGCTCCTTTCACATGGGGTGGACGGCAGCTGTGATCCATTTTCTCAGAAAGAGAGCTGTCCGCTGATCCCTGCTGAGCAGGCAGATAAAAGGTCAGTGTCTGCTCCACTATGCAGAGCAGATACAAACACAGCCCGCTGTCCCTTATGGGCGGCCGGATGTAAACGGACCGCCTGTCCATTTACACCTGACTGCCATCCAATCCGATCAGCTGGACGGAGTGGGAATGGATCCCCATTCGTCTCTTTTTGGCAGATCGGATTGGATGTAGGCGGGTGTAAACAGACACATATCCCATAGAGTCCATATGTGTCCATAAAAAAGAGGTTCTGATTGGGTTCGCCTGAAGAACAGACAGGCAGAACCGATCGGAATGTCCGTGTGAAAGGGGCGTAATGCAATTCAGTTGAAAACAAAAGTATTGTAAAGTCTTACAATTACTTTTCTTTAGAAAGTGTCCACAACCTTAGGAAAAAAGCCTGTCCCCTGCCAGCATGCATGCAGGGGTCTCCAAACATTTCAGAACAAGGGCCACATCTTATATTTTACAAATATTTGTGGACAGAAAAAAGCTGTTTTATAAATGAATGAGTCCACCTTTATATCTGGGTCCCCTGCAGAGTCCCTTTTACATCAGAATCCCCATAATAATGCCCCTTATATGATCGTTCCCCAATACATCAGGGTTCCAATCAGAGTCCCTGCTTACATCAGGGTCCCCATCAGAGTCCCCTTACCCCTGTAATGCTTACAGCTTGGCTGTAGCAGCAGGGCAGAAGCTGGGCGGCAGAACAGGTTTGGACGAAGGAGATTCCATGCTCCTGTGATTGCTGGGGCAAGTCATTGGTTCCTAGGCCAAAATAGAAAGACATGTGCCCGAAATCTGTCCTTGCTAAAACATAGCCTTCCTTTCTTCAATTAGTATCACTTGTTGGGGATCAGCACCCCAGGCTGCAGCACTGACCTTCACACGTACCTTGCGCCTGGCTTCACAGGTGTAGCGCGGTTTTGGGATTATTGGTTCACAGGATGACGGTGGGAGAAGGGGAGACCATAGGCAGCCTTTGCTGATCCGAATCCTCAATAACTGCACGTTGGGGATATGCCATTGAACCCAGCTGAGGGTCAAAGAAAATCTTGTGGGGAGGGGCCATAGTTTGGAGACCTCTGTTGTAGGGAAAGACTGCTTTCCGTGTGGAAGCAGTGGTCTCTCTGCATATGTATAACATGCCTCCTACTGAGCCAAAGCTAGGAATCTCCAATCAGCACTGAACATGAGCAAGAGTGTGGTGGACCTCTGCAGAGGGACTACTGATTCCAGATAATGAGGGGTTGATTTAATAGAACTGGAGAGTGCAAAATCTGATCCAGCTTTGCATGGTAGTCAATCAGCTTCTAACTTCAGCTTGTTTAATTAAACTTTGACAAAAAATACCTGCAAGCTGATTGGCTACCATGCACAGCTGCACCAGATTTTGCACTCTCTAGTTTTAGTAAATCAACCCCTTAGGCTCGATTCACATCAATGCATTTTGCTTTTCAGCGTTTTTTAACTGTTTTTTGCTGTGCTTTCCGCGTTTTTTTACTGCGATTTTGCTGCGATTTTTCCGCGATTTGCGTTTTTTTTATATTGAATTTTTTTTTGGAGAAAAATGTTGTTGCTAGGCAGATTTAAAACACAAAATGCAAATCGCGGCAAAAATGCAGTAAAAAAGCAGCACTTGCGTTTTTCATGCTTGCCCATTGAAGTCTATTACATGCAAAACGCTACTTTTTGCATGAAAAAAAAAGGCACTGACCCTTTCCAAAAACGCAGAGGCACAAAAATGCATTGATGTGAACATGTTCCATAGGAACCTATGTTAAAAAAAATTCCCTGCATTTCTGCAAAATGCATCAAAAAACGCACTAGTGTGAATGGAGCCTGAGGCTACTTTCACACTGAGGCGTTTGAAAAACACATGCAAAACATCAAGCGTTATGACAGCGTTTTTGCCGCGTTTTTCACGAGTTAGCGATATAATTAGCGCTAACGCCCCGGCGTTTTTCAAGCGCTTTCGAATCGCTAGCATTAAATAAATAGCACATTCCCCTACACTACATCCTGTTTACTTCCTGGTATTTTGACCTTTCCACAACCTCTGGGCGTTTTGCTGGCGCTTTTAACGCGCTTTTAAAGCGTACATTCATTTCAATGTATATGGGCGTTTTTAATGCGCTATTTTTAGCACTCAGAATAAGCACAAAAAATCATGCTTGCAGGACTTTTTTAAACGCGGCACAAGTGTGACGCCCCAGTGTGAATAGGTACATTGGAATTAATGGGCAGCGTTTTAGAAGCGTTTTTGAAGCGCTATTTTTAGCACAAAACCGCTAGGAAAGCGCCTCAGTGTGAAAGGGGCCTAAGTGTCCTCCATAGCATGCTGGCAGAGGATAGTTTTTTTTTTTTTGGTTCAGACTGGTTGCTTTTTAAAGACTTTCAACACCTATGTTTTAATGCACCTGGAACGTATTTATCTGATTTAAACTAAAGGTTCAGTTGAGCTTTCCCCCCCAGTAGGGCATATTTGTATTTCTATTAGTCCCCCATTGCATCCTGTGAGTGAACTACAGTTGAATAGAGCAGTGAGGAAGTGAAGGAAAGGTATGTGCTACTGTGGAGGGGCACTAAAGAAAACGTGTTGCTTTCCCTATCATAGGCAAGCACAAGTTTGACTTAGGCCCCTTTCACGCTGAGGCGCTTTCATAGCGTTTTTGTGCTAAAAATAGCGCTTCCAAAACGCTTCTAAAACGCTGCCCATTAATTCCAATGTACCTATTCACACTGGGGCGTCGCGCTGGCACCACATTTAAAAAAGTCCTGCAAGCATGATTTTTTGTGCTTATTCTGAGCGCTAAAAATAGCGCATTAAAATCGCTCATACATTGAAATAAATGTAAAGCGCTTTAAAAGCTCGTTAAAAGCGCTAGCAAAACGCCCAGAGGTTGTGGAAAGGTCAAAATATCAGAAAGTAAACAGGATGTAATGTAGGGGGATGTGCTATTTATATAATTCCAGTGCTTCAAAAGCGCTTGAAAAGCGCTTGAAAAACACCTGGGCGTTAGCGCTAATTATAGAGCTAACGCGGCAAAAACGCGGTCATAACGCTTTTTTGTGCGTTTTTCAAACGCCTCAGTGTGAAAGTAGCCTTAAAGTGGGATTCTGGGTAAACAACTGAAATACATATACACTACATTACCAAAAGTATTAGGACGCCTGTCTTTACACGCACATGAACTTTAAACTATTTTCACACTGGTTTGGGGGGGGGCGGTAGCGGTAAAGTGGAGCTACTTTTAGCGGCACTTTTACTGCTATGCGGGAGTGGGGTGTTTTTAACCTCCAAGAAGGAGTTAACAAGGGGTTAAAAGCGCCGCCGCTTAGTGCTTCCGAGTCGCTGTTCAGCCGCTTTGGAACCGCCGTCCATTGATTACAATGGAGAGAGAGATGTTGGAGCGGTGTATACACCGCTCAGCGCACCGCCCCAAAGATGCTGTTTGCAGGACTTTTCTTCTCGTCCTGCAAGCGCACCGCCCCAGTGTGAAAGCACTCTGGCTTTCACACTGGGGAGAATGGGGGGAGTTTTTCAGGTGCTGTAAATGCGCTATTTTTAGAACCGCAGCGCCTGAAAAATGACCCAGTGTGAAAGGGGTCTTAANGGCATCCCAGTCTTAGTCCCTAGGGTTCAATAAACCTAGTGGACAGCCTCCCCAGAAGAGTTGAAGCTGTTATAGCTGCAAAGGGTGGGCCAACTCAATATTGAACCCTGCGGAGTAAGACTGGGATGCCATTAAAGTTCATGTGCGTGTAAAGGCAGCTGTGCCAATACTTTTGGTAATATAGTGTATGATTACTGATTTATGGGTCAGAGTAGTTGTCGTTTTGATCAACTGTTATTGTGACACACACACCTCTGCTAGACAGTCTGCTGCTTTCTGGATTAGCATTTCTGCTTCCTGCTCACCATGCATCTGTGATGATGTTAAGGCCACATGCACATAGATATTTGCAAACATAAATTTGTTCAGAAAAATACCTTGTGAGCGCAAAGCATTGGCACTTACATGAGTACAGGGGCATGCAGCCATTCACTTCTATGGGGGGGGGGGGGGGGCATGGGAAAATGCCAGGAATATAACACAAGGCATATTTTATGCAACCTGCAGATGTCCATGTGCATGTTGCTCAACTCACAATCTGACTGGACAAAGATCACGTAGGAATCTGAACTGATCGGTAACCTATGCATTGTGGACATTCTCTGGTAGGTAAAACATTAAACCTATATTTATATAGTTTACAAAGTGCAGGAAAGTAAATTGGGATGTAGTGCCCTTGATCCCTTGACACCTTAATACTATGTATATAGTCATTTGCTTTAGAAAGGAGTTGCAATCAAACTTGATAAAAACTTTGTAGAAACTTAATTTCAAGAAGCATTTTGTAGTCTACTCAATTTGACCAAGTTACAAAACCATGAGCAAAAAAAGAGAAACTGTTTCCCAAATGATTTGATAAGGCTTCCTTTTTTGTGGGAACATGAAATTATTAATTTAATTGATCACTGTAGGCAATAACATTCTTTAGTTGTCATAAATCAGCCCTTGCAGTCTAGCAAAAAGACCAATGATCTCTGGGCCTTGGCTCTATCTAGGCTTTTCTGCAGGGGCTACATTGATAAGCTTCTACACCAACTACAAGTGTTTATGGACTGTATTCAGTTATATGCCACCCAAGGCCACATTTTAATTATTTTTACATAGACCATACATCTTTGTGACAGTATAATTTATAAAATAAATAGGTTATAGTACATATAATAACATTAAAATGTATTTAATTTTGTGTTTGTAAGGTTATAGAGAGATAAGAAAGTCATTTGTTTCCTTCCCTAAAGGACGCATGTATTTTAGACAAATTGCCTTGATCACCCTGCCTAGACCCCTAATCTAAACTAGCTTCCTGCTTTCTTACCAGAGTATCCTCCTTGCCTATAGCTGCATCTGCACAGGAGGAGACCTCTAAGTGGCTGTCTCCTGAGAATCTCCAGCCATGGCAACCTGTCCTAAAGAAGTCTAACAGGAATCAACCTGCAGGTCAGCTGCTGGGAAAATTGCAACTTCAAGATGCACAGCTACTAGCAAGCTGTAACTGTTATATATAGTGGTGTTGAGGGGAGGGGGATTGGTTGGTTTAGATCAAGGTTTTAGACAAGGTAGAAAAGTGCCTTTTGTCTGAAAGTGTACTAATTCTTTAAACTCTATACAGGCATTGCATTTAATAAATTCATTAAAAACTTACTTTATACAGATGTTTGTGATACTGACCCACATAGGCACAGCACAGTAGGGTGGGGAGAACCTGTACTGCTGGTGGGAACTTTACTGAAAACACCTGCTTCAAACACAGCCTGTTCATACTCCAATGAAAACTTTGCAGTGGTTTCTCTGTTAATGCAGTAAATGCTACCCTCAAACAAAGCACATCTAAAGGGAATTTTGCTGCCCGGAAAGGTTGTTGCGTATTCTGACCACATCTTGCCCATCGTGTTGTATTTCAGAATATTAACAGAGGAGTCCTTATGCATGTCAAATCGATATAGGGTGTTGCCAACGGCTACCATGTCACAGGAACGGCCCTTGCTGGCATTAAAAGGGCATTCTACCCACTGATCATGAACCGGGCTGTACTTTAATAGCCGGTAAAATAAATGTCCTCCTGAGATATAAATTTCTCCACCGCATGCTGCAGCTTCGTGAGCCACAGCAAAAGTGCCCTTAGGAAGAGGTGCTACAAAGTTCCATTTGTTTGATCTCGGATCATATTTCTCTACCGTATGCAAGCACTCCCCTCCAATGGCATAAAGGTAGCCATCCAATGGGATCAGCTTCAGTTGGGACCTCCCTTCATTCATTGGTGACAGTTGGGTCCAGATATCAGTAAGAGGATTGTAGCAAAATAATTTATTAGAGCATGTTAAACCTTCAGTGGTCTCTTGGAGTCCTCCTGCAATGAACAAATAGTTGTGCATCGAGCAAATACTACACCCCTTAAGACAGGCCTCTTCCGGAATGCTAGTCACACATTTCCACTTGTTTGTTTTATTATTTAGCGAGTAAAGATGAGCTGTATGCTCAGCTTTTTCCATTGGACTTGGGATATATTTATTCAAGCCAAATATGCTCTTCGTTTCCACCACACAAAGTGACAATTTCCCCCTCATTCGTAGCTGAAGAATCCTTTCTCTTTCTAAGCCAGTTAATTGACCATAAACAGCTGAGTTTTTAAGTACATTGAGGTAATTGTCACTAATTACTGTATAAACTGCTTTAAGAAGTTCCTGCACTCTGTTTTTTCTGGCTAATTTTAATAATTCTAGACAATTTCCCAGTGTCAACTGAAACCTTATAGCCTCCCCAGTACTCTGGAGACTTTTTGGGATGCGAATAAAACTTCCTCTGGCTACTTCTTCTACTGGTGCATTCTCTGAGGGCATTTTGGATGAGTAATACTCTGTCAGCAAGCATAACATACTTTGGGCTTTGGTTTTTAAGGTGGGTTCTTGATATGAATGTCCAGAAAGAATGTTGTCACAACTCTTAGTCATTAATGGCTTTTTCTTTACCATTCTAAATTTTGATTGGTATTCAGGTAAAATCAGTTCTGGATTTTCTGCTATAGTGGACATAATTTTTTCTCTGGAATCATCTCTTTTTTGAGGACATACATTTGTAACATTATTAACTGTCAAACACGTATTTGGATCTTGTGTAGAACCTAAATTAGAATCACAACACATGGGGTCATTTTGCTGGTCCTTTGCAAGATGTTTTGTGCAGAAACTGAAGGTGTCATCCACACTAGAGGGTTGCTCGTCCCTGTCTATACTAAAACTTTCTTGGAAAGAATCATTTTCTCCATTTGTATTATGTTGTCCTGTTTGTACAGTATTATATTTGTCCATCATAGAAGGTAAAGGAACATTACTGTCCTTGAAAAAAGTTGTATTTTCCGAACTAGAATCTGTAGTAAGAAACACAGTGTTCAGCAGACTAGAACAAGGTTCCGATGTCAATGGCATAATGTCTTTACTGCAATGTTCTTGCATTTTTGAAAAATCTTTATTTTCATTTTCATCTGTAACCTCATGATTGATATCCAGATATCCATTTGGGATGACATTACTGCCTTCCTGATGTTCGGCTGTACATGTGTGCCAATTTTGGTCATTTATTGATTTCGCACCAGAAATAAACTCATATTCATTCATCACCATTGAACCGATTGCTTCAAGTGACGTAGATTCATTCATATGATTCTCAATTGTAGTCATTGCATATGCCGCATTGCTGGTTGTACAGTATAACCCAATACGTTCCTTATTAACATCAATATCTTCATGGGTTTTTTCAGATATAAGATTTGTTGATAAATGTTTAGCAACTTCCATATTCTTTAAAACAACAGACATTTCTTCTGTATAAAACTGATGTTCACTTTGCTTTCCTTGAATATTAAAGAATGCACCGGGGTCCTCTAAATCCAAGGGATACATCAAGGCAGTTTGTGCATCATTATTATATAGACTGGTGGCCCTCCATTTTTCTGACATTGGTAGGATTTTTGTATTGTTGAGATAACAATGAGTGTTGTCTGTTATGTTTTCTTCCTTTGGATTTATTGCGCCACCCTGTGATGATCCTTGAAAACTTTCCTGAGCTTCATATCTACCAGTGTTCGCATCCATGGATGTAACAAACTGTTGGGAGTTACTTTCTTTATTAGGCATAATATTTTCTAATGAAGGTACCCTATTTTCAATGTTATTGTCATCATTAGTGTTCTGTACTGCATCTTCAATGCAAAGTTTCAGATCCTCATTTGGTATATTTGTTACTTTACAGTCCGTCAAAGTAAGTTCCTCTCCCTCACCTGATTGGCAAAAGTTTGTATATTGAGAGTCCATTTTACTGTGCAGTGTTGCATTTTGTTTACTATCTTTACAGATGCCATCAACTGAAATTACATTTTCATGTGCTGCAGACAAGGCATTTTGGACATGTGACATCATTTCTGTACAACCAAGGGTATCATTTTCAACTGCAGAATGTAGAGTGACTTGTGCAGTAATGTCAGATATCACAGGGACGCTATGACAATTAGGAATGCATGCATCAATGCTAGTACTCATCTTTGCTTCGGGAGCAAATGGATAGCATAGCACTTCATCTTTTTTTTCCTCGCTGATTCCTGTACTAGTGACCAATGTACTATCTTCATTATTATCATCAATAACCGGAATGTCTATATTGTATTTCTGCTCCTCTGGAGTTGTATATTTTATTACATTTATTTCTGAATCGCAGTTTAAAACAACATCTTTTCCATTTGGTCTATTGATCAAAAAATCTCCACTGCCACCTATGCTTGCAGTACTGTGCTGTACAAATGACTCAGCAACAGGAATATCCTGGCCACTCAGCTTGTATTGTCTCCCTGAACACCTTGTATTCAAGTCATCATTATACTCACCATCACTTGAACGTGTTCCAAAGCTGCGGTCAAGCTCCTGATTGCTTGCTGAACTTTCAAAGGGCAGACTATCACATTTGTGTGTCAGACAGCCAGAAAACATTTGATCCTCTGTAGCATTAGTTGAACTGCCCCTAGTTGTTGCAGTGAGACCTGAAGCATTGCATCCATCCTCTGTTTGAATGAACAAGGCACTATTTTCTGGAGATGTGGCCACCATATTTAACTTGCAGGCAAATGATGTTGTTTTCTTAGGAGAAATAGCACAATATAAGTTGATCTGTTGACCCTTTTCTTGTTCAGAGGTGGTGCTTTGAGAAATACAAGATGCTTCCGCTGGACCTCTGTAGTATCCACAGTCATGACAATCCTCTAGTAAAAGATTCAACTTTTTTCCATCCCCATTACTGACCTCCAGCGGGTTTGTATTCATTACTTGGACTCCATCAAATATAAGGCCACCATCACATGTTGTCTGTTCATCTTGAACTGTTGAACATAGGTTGTTCTTCAGGTCTGCCTCATCACTTTCAGTCTTTTCCTCCTTAGTGTCATGTGAAATAAACCATTTAATAATGACTGCTGTAGCAGCCGCCAATGCCAATGTCCCCAAGGCACGAACAAGGGCTGGGATATCCTGGCTTGACACAGTGTCTTTTTCACTCATAACTGTAGATATCAGTATTGCAAGAGGTGAGATTGATGAGTACTCCAGGCAATCCTTATTTCTGAAAGTCCAGAACTTAGAAATCAAACCTTGAATGCGACTCACGGGTCATTTCATGTGTTAGTTCTTTTGGGAAGAAAATGTCCTCATTGTCATAGAACTCTGCTGACTGTTTCCTCTTGTTGCTTGCAGTGCATCTCTGTTAATATACAGTATCTCTCAGTTAAGCCTCTCTGTTGCTGGCTTCACGCCACTGGTAATGTGATCGAGAGAACAGCTTACTTAAGGTAGATCTTTGCATACACCTCCATGGCAAGCAGATTGTATAGTTTATGTTTTTGATCAAATAATAAGGCTTTATGTGCAACAAAAGAACCGTTCTGTACAATTGAACTGCATAAATTACAGTTTTCATTAATAGCTCATACTGTACATTCTACAGAAATGTATGACTCAGTATTATATTTTATTTTTAGCGTCATAAAAAGTACACTCATACATTAGGTTATGCAATTCATTTGTGCTTGTATTATTGGATAAAACTGAATTAATGTAAAGCAGCAAAATATGTTATATGTTAAAGTAACCTGTCACATCTGTACTATTCAAAAACTAGATAAGAAGTTACCTTAAGTTAAAATATCATGACAAAATGACCAGAAAATCTAAAGATACAGGCATCTTATATTAAATGCACACAGTGGCGGCTGGTGGTTTTTTTTTCAGGGGGCGGAAAACAACCACCCCCCAAACGTGGTACTGACAACCCCCCCATGCCCGTGTCTGCCGGTTGGTCCGGCACTTACCCGATCTAGGTGGCGTGTGTCCTCCAGCGCGGCGGGGTGCGGGTAGCGACTCAAGGGTGGTGGGGTGCAGGCAACGACTCCAGGGTGGCAGGTGTGGGCAGTGGCTCCAGGGTGGCAGGGTGCGGACAGTGGCTCCAGGGTGGCGGGCTGCAAGCAGCAGCTCCAGGCTAGCGGGGTGTGGGCAGCAGCTCCAGGCTAGCGGGGTGTGGGCAGCGGCTCCAGGGTGGCGGGCTTAATAAAAACATACCCCTATTGGAATCCATAATCCGGCGCCCTGTATATAGATCAGGGGGTCGGATGCATGGATAGGGGGGCGGTGCCTGGCCCCTAATGGACGGGCTGCTACTGTATGTACACCTATACTTTTCCTTTAACAGTCAAACTTGGCCTCATCCTTTCACCTTCCAAGGATCCATACTGGTCCTTTAGTGTAAAGAACAGTCTCAATAACCAATAGACTCAGGGGTAGGAGACAGTGTAATTAGTATGGTTAGTAAGTCACATTTGCTTGTAACCACAGCTACCTATGCCCCTGAATCTGCTGATCATTTTGACATGTTTAAACTAAAAGTAACTTCCGCTTAAGCATTTTTCATTATCATTTAAATTGAATTGCCAAGCGTATGTTTACTTAGTAAATCATTTTTATTTTTTTTGCCCAGGTTAGTGATCTATTTTTAAGGAGGAGTAAAAAAAAAAAAAATATTGGTAGAACAGGGCAGGCCTTGAATGCCAGTCACTTCCTATTTGAGAATTTTACATACCTGTGGGTAATAAAGTGTGAATAGTGCGTAGACATACAAAGGCTCGTTTACTAAATGAGCTGAACATTTTTACTCAAAAAAATTGTGTAAGTAGCCACTTTAATGATGCAATTATGTCAATTACCTATTTGTATAATTGAAGTGAATATTCACACAACTTATTGAGTAGAGATTTTCATCTCCTTTAGTAAAGCATAGTCTCACAGTATCAAACACACTCTAGTGCAAGGTTTCTCAACCAGGGTTCCGTGGAACCCTAAGTTTCCTCCAGAGGTTGCCAGGTGTTCCCTGAGTAATGGTCAATTTCTTCCTCACCGATAAATTCCCAGTGACTTCATTGATCTTTTTAGCTATCTGTAAGGGGTAATTCTTCCCAATGACCACAAGTGTAAGTATCATTCTTCCCATTGACCATCACACTAAGGTATCATAAGTTGTAGATTTATAATTTTTAGCAGGGGTTCCCCGAGATCGGAGAATTATTTCAAGGGCTCCTCGGTGTTGAAAAGGTTGAGAAAGGCTGCTCTAGTGGAATTTCTCTTGTCATATATGGAGAACTAGGTTGGAGAGAACCTTAGCTTGATCTTGGGTCTAATTTTCATCAGTTTATGACCCATCAAGGTATGGAAGCCTGTATCCATTTTACCCAAACTGAAAAAATCCACTATGTGTGAAGTTGGTTTTTGGCATCTGAATAGTTATTATGGAAACTGTTTTAAGCGGAACTAAATCCTCTTGGCCATCTTGGCCTCTGTTTGATCTTCAACTGCCATAATGCTGCACACGTGATAATTTATGACACCACTCATTTGATGGTTTGATAGTTTGGTTGAGAGCACAACCAATGTGACAGTTACATTCCTGGCAAGTGTCGGGAATGTAACTGTTCTTTTAAACTGTTGATGAGTTTAGTTCTGCTTTAATGCCTAAGGCCTCGTTCACATCATGGTGCAGAGATGTCAGTTTTCCTGCACACATTTTGCAAAGGCACAAAAAACAATTGTTCTCTATGTACCCTGTTCACACAACAACACTGGTATCATGTGCAGATTTGTTTCTGCGCAGGAATCTGCAATGTGTATGCAGTTTTCTGACATGACATCAACAATGATGCGAACAGGGCACATAACTGACGTGCATTAAAACTCACTGAAACGCGCATGAAACTGATGTGGAACTGATGTAAACTGATGTCTCTGCATGTGGAATCTGTGCGGTTTTCCCAGCAGTTCCCATTAATTGTCATGCACGTATGGTGTGAATGAGCCCTTAAAGTGGTTGTAAACCTAGTTACACCACTTTTACCTACAGGTAAGCCTACATAATAAGGCTTACCTGTAGGTACTGTGAATATCTCCTAAACTTGCACAGTTTAGGAGATATTTACTGTATCCCCATGTGCCGATGTCATTGTCACATGCGCACTGAAGAAACAGTCCACTGGTACTGTTTCTTCAGGGCCCGTGCCGTGACCGCCGGCTCCCACGCACATGCGTGGGAGTGACATCATCGCGGCTCCGGCCAATCACAGCGCCGGAGCCTGCAAACCCCGAAATAACTCCGGGAGACATGTCGCCGGTCACAGCAGTGTGCAGGGACCACTGCAACAGCGTCGATCTAAGGTAAGTATTTCATAATTTCGTATGCGATGCATACTAGCATATTATGCCTTTGTCTTGCAGTTTTTGGGGTTTTTTTTTTTCTTTTTTTGAGTTTACAACCACTTTAAGGACAAAGCAAGCACAATTTTGGGCAGCAAGGAGGCAAACTACAAGCCACTGAGGACATTATTTGGTAATCAACAGTGTCAGCATTACTGTTATGCAAAGTAGGCACGTGGCTTTTTAGCTGAATTATTGGGCAATTATTGAGGTGAACTTAGCAGAGGGGCATTATGTAAGGCATCAAAAGTTGTGTGCCTACAGGCTTCAGTGATGGAAATCTGGCCCTGGTCATAAATTAATGTTTTATGACAAAGCTTACCTTGATGTGTGTTTTATTACTTGCTACGAATAAACCAGTTTTTGTAGCAATCGCAATGTCTTTTTAAACCCCCCAAAACATCTTAGCCTTATTCTTTTTTCCTTCATAATGACAGAACATGTGAAAGAGACTTCAACAGCAAGATCTCTGTGACCCATTCAGAGTTCCTAATTTATGCTCCCATTATTGTATTTGTGAAGCATTTTCATTCCCTTGCTGATAATTTTCCTTTATTTTAGATTATGGAAAAAGCATGAGGAATACAATAAGAGATTCAGCTGACCAGTTTCCATTCATAATCAATGTATCAATGTTAAGTGGAACAATCCTTTAAGAGTGAGTAATTATAGTATACCTAAAACCAAAACATTTTTTTTCATTCAGTAGAGAAGGTATAAAACCTCTCAGTTTTTTCCCATTCGAGTCTTATTAGATGGATCTCTCTTCCTGTACTGTTGACTCAACAGGATTTGAAAAAATATTTTTCCACTGTGAGGGTTATCCCCTCTTAGTTGCCACTAGAACAAGTGTACCCATTGGAATATTTCCCCTTTAATCTTGTTCTACTAGCAACTCAGAATTTTGAATTTACCCTCACTTTTATTCGTTGTGACACTAGTGACCAGGACAATTAAACGGGGACACAGATAGTAATAAAAAAAACAAAACGGGTTCTATCTTACCACTCATTTCAAATCTAAAAAAGTTTTGCCTTTAGCTGTACTTTAGAGATGAACTTCAGAAAAATGAAAAAGCTACCCTTGCAGTGTGGCTTTCCTCCACCCGATCTTCAGAGGGTAAAGAGGAAGTAAACCCTGATGGGGTTTACTTCCTCTATATTCCCCTGCAAAGTAGAAACATAAATTATCACTTACCTGCAAACGAAGCCTGAGACGTCCAGCGATGTCCCCTGTGCAGGCAGCCTCCATCTTCAACCCATCTTGCTTCCGGGGCCACGATCTCCGGCTCTGTGACTGGCCGGAGTCGCGTGACATGCGCGCGGGAGCCTCCAGTCACTGCACCATCACAGTGAAGAAACGGCACGGAGGCCGTTTCTTCACTGCGCATGTGCCGAAATGCTGTCAGCAGTGCTAGTACACTGCATATCTCCTGAACCGTGCAGGTTTGGGAGATATGCAGGGCACTTACCGGTAAGGTTTACCTGTAGGTTAAAGTGGTTGTCACGGGTTGACAATCACTTTAAATGCTCATTTTTTGCCTAGGGTACCATTAAAAAGCACTCTTACTTGCCTTATCCCTTACTCCGGCAGGCTTCATCTTCCATGTTACCTGTCCCCTGCAGTCTCTTCTCTATGGCGATCTGTCAAAGTTGCAGCTCCAACATCGTCGCGTACAATGCAGGACCAGTGATCCTGCATTGTAAGTGAGAATGCAGAGGTCCCGCTTACAACCTGCAGGGTTGAAGAGGGAAGGAGAACTTTGGCTGCCGAGGGATTGAGGAATAAGGTAAGTAAAAGTGTTTTTCGATGGTACACTAGACAAAAAGGAGTATTTAACCCATGCAGTGCAGGGAAAGCCCCACTGCAAGGGTAGTTTTTTCCAGAATTCTGCTGAAATTTACAGCCTCATATTTATGCAGAGAATACATTATATTTAAAAGAAATATTTCTGGTATGTTTTCTGTGTTTTGTATACTGCATTTCCCCTGCGCGATTGCTGGTATATGTAAAATAGAGAACACTTCTGCAGAGTAGATAGAACACACAGTCTACCTTAACAGCAGCACCTTCCTATTCAAATGTACAAGTACACAGGTATATCATTACCGAGTCACAGGCTGCTCTGTGTCATGTTACCATTGTTTATCTCTCAAGTGTAAGGCCCAGGGAATAGAGATGTAGACTATGACCATCCAGATAGGAGGATGAGAGTTTTCTTAGTTAAAAGATATTTCACTGTAGAATCTAGTAGCATTTTAATATTTATTTCTTGCTGAATATTTAAAAAAATACATTTATATTACCTAGAAACATTGTGTGACATGATTTCTGTAGTTGTTTTGCATGTGCTGAAAATGTCAAAATCCTAGTCACAGAGGAGATATGTTGCTAGACTACAGACCTCAAATAACCCAGTATTGTTTTTTCTTAAAGGTAGACATTACATGGTTATCTGTTGAAGGTCCTGGGTACGCCTATCGCTATACACAGTTGGTAACAGTCTGAAGCTATGTAGAATTATGGTATGCACGATTATTGTACTGTATATCTACACTATATCATTTTTATTGTTCTCAGCATTGTGTCTTTCTTTTGAACCGATACACCTTTTGTATTATTTGTTATTTTCTAACTGTAATTGTTAAAAACTTTTAATAAAAATTACCTGATTACAAAAAAAACAAAAGATGTAAAAGCTGGGAATTGAATTTGATTTTCAGATACAACATAGCCTAGATCCCAGGTAGTAAGTTTTTTCATTCAGACACTACTGTAGTATCTAGAGTAGATTCTATTTATCTGTAATATGATGGTACTGGAATGCATCTACTGGTGTTGATGGAACACGCTCCTAACTAGTACCTATACACAAAAGCCTATTTTTTAAT
Source organism: Glandirana rugosa (assembly GCA_018402905.1). Classification (NCBI taxonomy): domain Eukaryota; kingdom Metazoa; phylum Chordata; class Amphibia; order Anura; family Ranidae; genus Glandirana; species Glandirana rugosa. The sequence continues at coordinate 3,030,518 of BLSH010042062.1, read as the reverse complement.
GGCAGTATTAAAATTCTCACAGCCACCAATTAGATGCAAACTTGCCTTGGAAATTTGAATGTGATTGGTTATACTGAAAGCAGAAAGTTTATCGGACAGTATTAGCACCTTGCTGAATGCTTTTGCTTGCTGCATGGAATTACTCTTTAACAATAAAATTGGTTTATAAAAGAAGAAGATAAAAAAATTACAGCGACCTGTTTAATTGCTTATGGCACTGCTCAAGTAGACGTGGAAGCATATCCCTGTGTCCCAGAACATGGAGTGCAGGCTTGTCCTAATACCAATCCGGGAGTTAGTAAATGTAAAGAGGAAAGGTTTGCCGCTACTCTTGACCAGCCCAGGTGAATACACGACAAAGAGCTTCCTCAGCCTACCAGTCTCCACCAGACCATACACCCTGATGCATTTTACCCCACCCCCTTGGGTTAACCTATTATTAAGTCCTAGTGTGTGGGGCAAAATGCATCATGGTCTGTGGCGTGGTGGAGACATGTAGGCTGAGGAAGCTCTTTATTGTTTATTCACCTAGGCTGGTCAGGTGTAGGAGGATCCTTTCCTCTTTACAACAAAATTCACTGATAATGGTTTTAAGAACCCTTAAAGAATAACCATAACTGATATACCTGTCTTAGAGAGACTCTTTTCTTTTACAGCTTACCTCCCATCAATAAGCCATGTAAGAAGCTTTAGAGAGTCCTCATTGAGGTAAAACTGCCCTATAATCTTATTGGTAGTGATCACTATTTTTCAAAGTGATAACACAGGTGTTTTAAATGTACTGGTCAGTTACTGTATTAATACAGTTAGTGACTGAAAAAAATCTGTGTAAAATCACATTCTTTCTGTAACACCACCTTAGTTAGGTGCTAGGCCAGGTAAATTTATTTCTGGCTCCCTCCGTATAGCTGTGTTTGATTGTTCTGGTCTGTTCTGTGTTCCAGTGGCTGCAGAATTAACTGCTTCCCCCTGTCTACCTGAAGGAGTTTGGGAGATAGTGGGCTGGAAGAGTGTAATCGTTAGCTTAATATTTATGTAGCTCTGGCCAATCCCTGGGGAGTTTGCCCAGAGGGTTGCTGAGAGTGAGCATAAGTACTCTGAGACTTTGAGCAGTCTGGTCTTTTTCCTTGAGGAGGAAGCTATTTCCCCCCTAGGCCATCCTGCCATGTGATTGCAGTTCAGTGAGACCTCAGCTGGGTTACCTGAAGCCCTATTCTACTGAGAGTTTGCTGAAGCTGACTGAGGGGCTGTCCTCTGAGGGTCTAGTCTTGTATCATGGGGTTAAAATGTCTGGAAGATACAGATTGGTGTGAGAGATCCTAGAGACTGTGTGGTTTAAAGGGGACTGTCTGGTGTCCTGAAGAGCTCAGTTTATTTAATTCTTAGTGAAAGGACTTTGCTCGGATTTCCAAGAGGACGATTAATCTCCTCACATTGCTACAAAAAAGTTAAATACATCATTTACTTGTTCAAGGACTTGGCTCACAGTTCTAAAGGAGAACGTCAGTGTCTTCAAATTGTTACTAAGGGTTACTGGAGTACCCTAAAATTACCCACTACCTATCCAAGTTCATGTTACATTAAGGCCTCATACACACGGACGTTTTTTGACGCCGGCGTTTTCTGGCGTTTTTTGCAGCTCTCCATGTTAGTCAATGGCCCCATAAAAACGTTGGCGTTTCTGAGCTGTAGGTGGCGTCGGCGTTAGTGAGCAGAAAGTAGAACCCATGGCCATCGCGTTCTGAGGCTGTAACGTTTTGACGTTTTTTGACGCCGACGCCACAATATGCCAACAAACGCCAACTAACGCCAACAAACGCCACCTAATATTGTACCGGCGTTTTCCGGCGTTTTTTGACGCCAACGTTTTTAGGTTGAAAAATAGCAGAGGGATGATTTTTTTAAAAAAACGCCTATTGACGCCGACGCTCACTAACGCTCAAAAACGCCAATGCATAACGCCGAAAAACGTTGACTTTTTTTCCTTGACGTCGGACCCGACGTTTTGTTTATTTTTTTTGTGCCCGCATAGATTTTTTTATTTGTTTTGCAGCCCAGGCTGCAGTTCCTTTTTTTCAGCTGCAAAAAGCCGCAATACGTA
>BLSH010042062.1:2984793-3012021 GCA_018402905.1 Glandirana rugosa | reverse complement strand
CCCATTTAGAAGACCTCCCGTTCACCAATTTTTTAGGGTAATTTGTAGGTTTTATACACTACGGTTTTATCTCAATGACTGGTACTGTTAGTTTGACAAGACGTTGAGGTGTATGTTGTCCGTAGAGGGTTCATACATTAAATTTTCTAAACACAAAGAACGAGACTTTAGTGTAATTTCCTACGGGGCGAGGGTCGACATGTCATAAAATAAAAATAAAAAATGTCTCCATCTACAGAGGACGTACGGGTCGAGGTGGTCACGGGAAAAACCTGTTGCCCATTTTTAAGGCTAATATATAAGGGATTGTCCAAAAAGGGCACTGGTGGAGCTGGGCATGCAGGAGACATCTACCTCTGTAAAAAATAAAAATAAAATACTGTACAGCTGGGAGCGGGGCATCCTTTAATGTGATTTCAGAGCAAGAAACACAAATCTTTTAAATTACATACTTGGGAGATGCCTGTTGTATGTGGAGTTGCAGAACAGTTTGATTGTCATGGTCAGTAACTCTATTTTGGCATCACATATTTTGGATGTTTAATGGGATTTTTTAACCACTTGCCCTCCAGAAGATTTACCCCCCTTCATGATCAGGCCATTTTTTGCAGTACGGCACTATGTTACTTTAACTGACAATTGCGCGGTCATGCAATGCTGTACCCAAATAAAATTGATGTCCCTTTTTTCCCCACAAATAGAGCTTTCTTTTGGTGGCATTTGATCACCTCTGTGGTTTTGATTTTTTGCGCTATAAACAAAAAAAGACTGACAATTTAAAAAAAAAAAACATTATAAAACATACCCAATAAAAAAATGTAAAAAATTGAATTTCTTCATCAATTTAGGCCAATAAGGATTCTGCTAAATATTTTTGGTTAAAAGAATCACAATAAGCGTATATTGACTGTTTTTCGCACAAGTCAGAGTGTCTACAAACTATGGGATATTTTTATTTATTTATTTTTTATTTTTCTGCTAGTAATGGTGGCTATCAGTGACTGATAGCGGGGCTGCAATATTGTGGTGGAAAAATCAGACAGTAACTGACACTTTTTGCGGACCAGTGACACAAATACAGTGATCAGTGCTAACAAATATGCACTGTCACTGTACTAATGACATTGGCTGGGAACAGGTTAACATCAGGGGCAATCAAAGGGTTAAATGTGTTCCTAGCCAGTGCTTGTGTACTGTGGGGGAGGTGCTTTTACTAAGGGAAGGCGTAGATCCATGCCCCTGTTTAGCAGGAACACAGGATCAATGCCTTCCCTACTGATAGAACCGTGATCTGTCTTGTTTACATAGTCAGATCGTCGTTCTGCCTATGTACTGAACAATCGGCAGGTGCCAGCAGACATTGAGTCCATGGTACCTGCCGGCGGGCTCCAGCTGTGTGTGAAGTGTTGGCCCACGTTCTAGGTACGTGATCCAGCGCAGTCATGCCATTTTGCCGCTGTATATCTAAGTTGTACGGCTGGTAAGGGCCGATTCACACTTAGGCAACTTGTCAGGCGACTTGAGTTGCCTGATAAGTCGCCTCAATGCAGTGCAATGGAACTGTTCTAATAGGAGCGAGTTGCTTCGCTTAAAAAAAAAGTTCCTGCACTGTTTTGCAGCGCGACTTGCATTGACTTCTATGATAGAAGGTCTCCTGCAAGCTGCGCTGAGGTCGCTTCGAGCAGGGTGACTCGATTCGCTCTGCAAGTCGCACTGCTTCAGTGTGAACCGGCCATTAGTGGTTAAGTTTTAATTCTAGCTTTTCTTAAATACAGTAGGAGCAGCAACCTAATTGGGTTCATTGCAACTTGAAAAAAAAAACATTATTTTTTACTAAGTTTACCTAATTTTGTATTCAGCAGTGATAGACCTGTATTAAATAGTTTAAGTAGCAGTTGCAACAAAACTAAAAGCTATTGGAAAGTTTACTCTTTAAAAAATAAAGCTAAAGGCATAAACTTTGTAGAACTTGACCAGTGGCACAACAGTTCAATAATTTAGTTTGTGAACATGTTTTTTTGCACCATACTGCATTGTTTTAAAAATGTATTAAAGTATCGAAATAGAATGCACAAAAACACATCAAAACTGCTTCCATGCCAGTATTCCCAATTTTACCCAAAATATTCAAATATAGTTATGTGTTTGGTGGAAAATGACTAGCATCAGGACGATATCCAAGTACTTGAATAGGTAGCAAATAGAAACAGACAAAGCAGGTTTTTTCCTTTCAATAAAAATTAGAATGTATTATCTGAGAGCCAATAGTCACAAATGTGATTCAATGGCTGGGCAGCATGAAAGCAGCTTGGTTAGGCCGCAATATTAGAGGCAGAAGATGAAACAGATTTGAAAGAAATATTAGAGTGTATTACTTCATAAACAATAGCTACAAACCGGGGCTTTGCTAGGGGGTGGCTATTGGGGCTGCAGCTCTGAGTCTGGGCCTATAGCCAAGAGTCTCTTACCGGGTGGGTGCAGTTCTGCAAATTGCAGGTATGACCCGGTCTGGAATGCAGGAGGCAGGGGCAGACTGAGCCATGGTAGTGGTATGGGGAGGTTCTCTGGGGACCCTGATGTATAAGGGGTTCTCTGGGGACCTTGATGTAAGGTGGGGCTCTCTGTGGACTCTGATGCAAGGAAGAGGCTCTCTGTGGACCCTGATGTAAGGAAGGGGCTCTCTGGGGACTCTGATGTAAGGAAGGGGCTCTCTGGGGAACCTGATGTAAGGAAGGGGCTCTCTGGGGACCCTTATGTAAGGAAGGGGCTCTCTGGGTACCCTGATGTAAATGGGGGGGGGCTCTCTGGGGTCCCTGATGTAAGGGGGATCCGCACTCAGAAATGTCACGATATTTATACATATTTATATATATATATATATATATATATATATATATATACACGCACACATGTATATTATATACATGTGTATGCTCACTCAAGCGTATGACTCTACTTTGCTGCTATGGGCTCTAGCCCCAGATCTTTTGTAAACCTAGCAACGCCCCTTGCAAACAAAAGCTACATTATAACCACTCACAAGTCTGGCATTCTGAGACCCACTTTTTCCAAGCTCTTTGCACTGCAACCCCTCCCATATAGTCTAATGGATATTTCCTGGTCTGAGTGACCCCAGAGTGGGGGATTACTAGCCACCATTTTCTTTTTTTTTTCATTTTCTTTTCATATTTTTGTATATTTAATATCTTCAGTATAATTTGGCAGAAAGTTCCTGGCTCTTTTCTTCCTGCTCCTGCTCAAGGGTGCATAGCAATCATATCTCAATCTCAATTTATCCTATAGTGCTACTAATATGTCCTTTCCTCCAGAGCAACTACTTTTTTGTTTTAGAGCTGCTCATGCACATGTTTACTCCTTCTCAAGGGTGCAACGTAGTCACTCTCTTTACACTGCTGCTCGTGTGCTCTTTTCCTTCACCTTTTCAAAGATGCATACTGCCCTCTTTTCCTCTTCCTTCTCAATGGTGCATAGCAGCCATTTTTATGGCCATGTTGTGTTGTCCTGGCAGTGAGATGTAAGTAGAAATGTGTTGGGAGGTTTCAAGATAGGTGTTTCACCATTTCCCAATATAAGGGGAAAATTATGAGGAATCTACAGCCACCATCCCAGAAGGAATCCAAAATGCCCTACTTTGAGGAGTGGTGCAAAACACTGTCTCCTGCTATTCCTGATGATGGCAGGATCCCTCGCTCTGGGGGCATAGCTGCAGAGGGAAAACCTACAGGCCATAGACTGCCTGCCTTACCACAGCAGAGGGAAAATGTTCTATGATGAGAGGAGGAGCAGCAACAAAAATCAAGCATACAATCCTACTACCATACGTTTTCCGACCTTCCCAAAATCAGGGCATTTATGGAAATAAACTCATTTTGTTTTCTTTTCTTTTTTTCATGGCTTTGGCAGGGTACACTGGTTGCTCTTTGCTCACAGCATGTCACCCCAAACTTGTGGTATAAAGTTAGGTGCATCATAACACCACATATTTATCCCCCCTACTACAATAGCTTCCATTAAGCTTAGAAAATATCTTTATTACAATAAAAACAAATAAAGCTCAGCCACGACTACAGTGAGTGGCAGAAACTATGCACATAGAGGTAGTAGTTTATTTAAAAATAGTAAGTAGAGATTCACATTTGTAAGATAGTATAGACTTTCATGGTGCGTGTACCAGCTTGTGGCTCTCAGACATACCTCATTACTTCAGAGAGTTTAACATTGACATAAGATTGTAAATACCTTCAATAAATTGGTACATTGTTATCCAGTAGACTGAAACTACCTATAGGTATAAGTCAGCAGTAACCTAGTTTGTAGGTTTTTTGGTTTCACTGAATGACTTGTTTTCTGTCTATGGGTACCAATAGTCTACTGAATACCAAATTAAAAATATAACTAAAGGTTTTCACAAGGTTAATTTTATCAGAAGATAACTAGATGTACTTTAGATTTTTTTTTACAAACCTTTGTTGTTTCCTTGCCCCCCTGTGTTGGAGCATTTGCCTGATTAGGACGACGACGATAATTGTATGGTCTTCTAAAACCACGACGGTTCTGTTGTTCTAGAGCCCCTGTCTCAAGTTGGTTTTCTTTATTTTCATTTTCTCCAGTAGGTAGAGTAGATCTGGGTTGAGACACGGGTCTGTGCCAAATATACAATAATGTTAGTGCCATTGGCAGTGTATTATAAATATCAATCAGGTCTTAATTAGAAGATTCAGAACTTTATTTAATATGGGACAGACTTACCGGCGATACCTTCCTCGGTAGTTGGTAGGTTGGCGAATTGGTTGCTGGGGTTGAGCTGCTTCAGGAGCGCCATCTTTTATTTCTCCATCTCCTCCCTGTATTAAGTAGAGATATCCTAGTGAGCAGTTGTAGGCTATGGTATACATTAAGTCCAGTTCAAGCTGTAATATATCGGTCAGCAAAAATTTGCATCATTCATTATTTGTCTTAAAGAAAATCATAGCAAGAATCCTGATATTCAAACTAAAGTTATTACATCTGTGCAGGAATTTTATGCCCACCCCCCACCATATTTTGCTTAATATAATCTGTTAAAGTCTGACTCCTGCTTTGAAGAATAAAGGGTGAAAGGTCACCAGAGGTCTAACAGTTTCTACACTTTCAGCTGCCTATTACACAGTTAACACACAGACATCAATGGTGAGACCTCATATAACCTCTCACCTATGACTCTCAAAGCCAAGGTTCTGGCTTTCTGTAAATGAAGATCATTAACAGGACAGATATAAATATGTGTTAGGTAAATCATACAGTTATAATACATTTAGATACAATATTATTTGTAAGCTCAGTTGTTACAGTTTTTCTGTTTTACAGAATTGTCTTATGTTGCCACACAACCACTACATTTCAAAATCTTGTCCCCAGCAAATATTTTTAGTGTACCTATTGTAGATAGGGATGAGCTGACAAACCCAACCTGTTTGTAGTTCAGTGAATGAGAGAACAAACTGACCATATTTGGCCAGTTCACCTGCCTAAACTTCTGGCTGATGTTTATAAACAAACGTACACTAGATGCCCTGTATACATCCTGTATATTAATGTCTGCCACTTACTGGTGGTGTTCTGTCAGAATAGGCGACCTATCAGATTAGGTAACGGAAGTGATGTTCCGCCAGCTGAATACTTACTGCGCATGTGCAGCAGGTAAGCTAAAGTGACAGAACACCTGCAGTCAGAAGGCGGCAGCGGACATGTTACTACATTCCGCCTACATCTTCAATTTCACAGTCATTTTAGCAATAAAATGAGCTGATATAAATAAATAAAGTATATTGACATCTGTGATGCTGTTTGGATGTTAGATTTTGAAAGAAGCTGGATGCCAACATTAGGAAGGTGGTGGAGGCCATCTTGGTACTCCCTGCACTGGTCAGCGCTAAACCTTTAGGTCAGGAGCATATTATGAAAACAGTGGGCCTGTGTGCAAGATCAAAATTGGTCCCTAGACATTGAGGAAAACGAATCATGTGAATGTGGGCGTGGTTTAAATTGTGCTAAATATTGGGCGTGGCTTAAAGAGGTGTGGTTAAGTCTGAGATTACTTACCTACTGCAGAATGTGATAATGTTAAATAGGGAACGTATAGTGTTTAGTGTAAGGCGGTGGGTAATATATGCAGGGAAGGAGTGTGGAGTGTATAGTGGTGGGTAGTATGTGCAGGAGAGGGGTGTGGAGTGTATGGCAGTGGGTAGTATGTGCAGGGGAGGAGTGCGGAGTGTATGGCTGTGGGCAGTATGTGCAGGAGGAGTGTGGAGTGTATGGCGGTGGACTGTATATGCAGGAGAGGAGTGTGGAGTGTATAGCGGTGGGTAACATGTGCAGGAGAGGGGTTTGGAGTGTATAGCGGTGAGTAGTATGTGCAGGAGGGGAGTGCGGAGTGTATGGCACTGGAGATCATGTGCAGGAGAGGAGTGCGGAGTGTATGGAGGTGGGTAGTATGTACAGGAGAGGAGTATGGAGTGTATTATGGTGGGTAGTATGTGCAGGGAGAGGATTGCGGAGTGTATGGCTGTGGGTAGTATGTGCAGGGAGAGGAGTGTCCTGATTCTGGCTCTCTAATGCAGGATTGGGACTTCCTATGTATGTATGTATGGGCATGTGTATGCATGTGTGTGTGTGTGTATATATGCATGTGTACATGTTTGTGAGAATGTGTGTATGTGTATGTATATGTGAATGCCTGTCCGGTCACATGGAAAGTTAGTTGTGTGCGGCTGAGAGATGGACAGAGTAGTCATATGACCCTATGCAGATTTTAATGTGTGCAGACAGACAGACCCTCCCCATCATCGGACTCACCGGACCCCTGGACTCCTCATGCAGATGTATCCTTCCCATCCCTGGACTCCTCGTACAGATTTTACCACCAGCACCCTGAGCATCCTCTGCACTGCCAGGGTCAAAACTCAAGACGTGGGGGTCGGGCTGCCCCTGCCAGTCAACCCGGCAACCTGCGGCTCATTGGTTTCCGGGCCAACCGGGGGGCAGAGGGACAGTTGGGGGCAGCATCACAGGAGGTGTGCAGAAGGACCGGACAGGGCAGTGTTACAGGAGAGGGGCGGTGTTACAGGAGAGGTGTGGCATTACAGAAGTGTGGCAGCGTTAGTAGGCGTGGTAGGAGGGGTACAGTGTCACAGGAGAGGGGCAATGTGAAAGGAGGGGGGCAGCGTGACAGGAGAGGGGCAGTGTGACAGGAAAGAGTGTGCTAGACTGCATTATGGTGACAGGACAGTTAGGAGAGATAAAAGTAAACTTGGATTGAAAGGGCGTCATACATATGATTTTGTGGAATGCCCAGAGCTGAGACAGGAGGCTGCAGAATGTGTGTAGTGCAGAAGGGGGAGAGAAGACAGAAGATAAAGAAATAAAATAAACAGGAGTATTCGGACTGACTTACTACATGGTTTTGCAGGGAAGACAGAGAGGTGTACACGGAGAGTGGAGGTGAGATGAGCAGGACTAAGTGAGAGTGACTCACAGCGAAGAAGGTGAAGTGACCGAAAGGGAGTGACTAATAGTTGCAGCAAGTAGGAGAGATAAGGAAGAGTTTCGGCTGCTGGAAGGTCGGAGTTGCCTGTCGGGTGAGGAGGAGAAAACTGAAGTTCCCAGTGCTCCCTTCTCAATAAAGATTTAGCCCACTACCTGGCAGGTGCCCCTTCTGTCCATGCCTTGCCCTGGCCACTTCCTGACACTTTAAAGAATGCACCCTGTGCCCTCTGCTCATCTCCGATATCCGGCTCCCCCTCCTCCTTCCTGCTGCCTCCTGTCTGACCCTGCTCTGTCCAGGACTCTGCATGGATCATTCAGCCATCCATCTCCCCATTGCTCAAATGAGGAGTGCTTCTACTTAGCGATGGAGCGCTCCGATCCTATCTTCCCTTTGGGACCGGCCTTCCCCTGCTCGCTGTGCCATTGGTCAAGTGTGCTGGGGATCCCTCTACACCGCTCCCCTAAGGCATCCAAGGGTGCATTGTGTGTCAGAGCACAGTGGCCCCCCCCCCCCTCAAGGAATTGTGTGCAATGAACACCTTGCACCCATGGATGATACACCACTGCTTTAGGCTTTGAAAATATAACATGAAAACAGCATGACAGATCTCAATATACTTTATATACACTCACTTTATTCATTAAATGAAAGTGAAATTCAAGACATAGCTGGGTGTAGTATGATGTCCGCTGGCACCTTATGACTGCAGGTGTTCTGTCAGGATAGCAAACCTGTGCATGCGCAGTAAGTATTCAGCTGATGGAACATCACTTCCGCTAACCTAATCTGGGTTGCCTTTTCTGACGGAATAATGTAAACCATCCTGCAGGGATCTTGGGTGATGTCAGTGACCAAATATGATCTGTCATTTGTGATGGTAGCATTGTTGGTCAGTGGGTTCGTGTGGTGGTGGGTCAAAAAATTCAAACATGGCTCATCATGATTGACGTGGATCTACAGTACATCACTGGACAAGGTTCTTTTTTTATTGGACTTATTAACATAGAGTAATATAATATGTGGCCGGTAATTGTTTTATGTGGGGTAGCAGATATATGAGTAGCTCCCTTGTTCTAAAGGGGGTTTTTAGATTCCAATAAGTTCCCTCCTCATAGATCCCCATATCCATTTTGGAGGACAGGTTGTGGGGATGAGGTCCTTGTTCTCTCTATAAGGTACTTTGCAAGGGAAGGGGGATTTTTTCAGTTAAAGGGCTATCACACCATTTAAAAATGTAAAAAAAATGGCATTAGTTCCCCTTAAATATCCATAAAAGACCCCCATACCAGGCCATATGCCTTCAACAATGGGAGGACAAAGCCCCGCCTCCCTTGCAAGGCTTCATGTCCCCATATTGAGAGGACAACATCCCCACATCCTGTCTCCCAAAAGTAGTGTGGGGGTCTGCAGGGGGGCTTGTCAGAATCTGAAAGCCCCTTTAGAACAAGGGTGGCCCCTAGATATCCATCAATCAAGCTGCTGGCAGGGAAATGTTATTTTTCGGCCGGCAAATGGATTTTTTTTTTCATTGTGAATGTCACCTTTGCTGTAGCACATTCTACAGATGAACCACTTCGCGTGCAGGTTTTAGGTACCCCAAAAGCATGTTGTTTAAAGAATTTGTGTATTTTTAATGTTGGCCTTTACAGAAGGTGAAATGAAAAGACCCTCTCCCCACTGAACGGTATTTTTAAAAATATTTTTTGCATTGATACATGTGAAGTGAACCAAGCCTTGCCTGATTTGCTCATCACTAATTGTAGATATAATTCTAGCTATTTAATAAAATAGAACAATAACAAAAAATTCCTATGACAAATGAAAAATTAGGTAATACTCTGTCAATGGGAATCTGGCCCTGTTCATAGCTACTGCATCAAAAAGATGTAACGGTCCTTATTCCATAGGGTGGTGCAAATATCAAAGTGTTATGACTCAGAACACCGAACACCCAATCACATTTTATTTGGTTGAAATCAGTTCACCCAAACTGGGATTTGATTGGTTGCTGTAAGTTACTGTTTGCACATTCCTCTTTGCCTTACTGAGAAATCCCATTTTAGATTTGGCTACACACAGCTAGCCATTTTATGGATACCTTTTCCTTAATATGGATATTATATTTGATGGCCTCATCAGCAGCCTTTAGAATATGACAAGTCATTGTGGGCATGACACTTACAGACACATGTGCTTGTAATCTGAGTGATTCACTTGACTGGGCTCTCATACTCCTTTCTCTCTTATAATCCTGAGCATCTGTTTCTCTCCTTCACACAGTATGAAGCTCAGGAGACAAATTTAGACTTTCAACAACAGCAGCTGCTCCACTTTATTCTTCATCTACCCGTTCATTTCCAGGAAGCTCTGATGCTTACTTAACTTTTGCAAGACACAAAAGTATTCTAAAAAAGTCAGCAGAATTATTTACAGCAATAATGTATGTGTACCTGGCTATTAATTTGTCCAACATCCTGTATAATAATAATAACGTGTCTCTAACTGGCAGATTTTATTATAAGAAGGCATAACCGGAATTAGAAGTACCATACGTTTCTGTTTTTTATTCCGATTATTTTATGCAATGATTTACTATAATTTATCATACCTTATAAGAACTGACTGTATGTCAAACCAAAACCTTTTTTTCTAGGTTTAAATAGAATGGGGAAGAATTAGAACTCCTTTTGGGTCTTTACTGCTTTATGGGACCCTGTTAAAAAGATCTTGTGTCACTGCTGTGCAGACAAGGGTTCAACAAGACAGGAAATAAAGGTAAATCTGCAACAGGGGCACAAAAAGAAATAACCATCTTAGAGGGGTTCTAGCATTTCCTACCCCGCTAAAGAAAAGCATGTGTATTTCTGTCTGTGTTGCTGTTGAAGAGTTCCCCTCATTCCTATATAGTACAACGCTGTGAACAGGACAAAAAGTGGGAAACGCTCTCTAACAGAGCCCCAAAAAGCAGTAAAAACCTGGCAATCCTGGGACACACTTTAACAACTGTACTTACATATTCATTAAAAGCCAAAAGCACCATTTTTTTGAGGTTCATAACATTTTTTAAAAAGAACTCGTAAAGGCCTCTTTTTGTGCTTTGTATAATATAGTAAATATGACATACACCATTTATTACATACCTCTCTTGGAGGTCCCCTTCTGCGTCCATAGTACCCACGGCGGTATCTGCGCCTGTCTGCGGCATATCGACTTCCTTGGACGGGAGCTCCTTTTGGGCCTGTTACATTGGCTGCCTCGGCACCCTAAAAATATTATAAGGTTTAGACTTAGAAGCAAAATAATAAGTCAATTGTCATCAAGTGTATAGATTTTAAAATGCTAAGTTTTAATCTAATAAAGTATCATTCTCTACTACATTTGTAATGTAACTGCAGTTGTTGGATGTGCCTTCCCTAATCAATGATGCTCACTTTTGTCAGGATTGACTATAAGAAAAGGTCATGCAATCCTGATTGATCAAGACAGTTATGCAACAATGTGAGACATTTTAATACAAAAAGCATCCAAAACTATAGCAAAGCTGTACGTTCATAATTTTAGGCAAAATAACATGTTTGCTTTGATGGAGGTACTGCAAGCAGTTTTATTTACTTCCCTGTTCTGTCTCTGGAGCCTGGAAATCTACCCATACTTCTTTGTGTGAATGAACATGTTATAATCTTTCTGCCTCCCAAAATGCAAGTGGCATGCCGCATGTCACCAGGTAAGGGCATGTGGGAGCAGTGAAAGATTCAACTTAAAGTGTTACTAAACCCACAACAGTAAACTCTGTCTGAATGTGCAGCATAGCATGCTTGTTATACTCACTGTGGAACTTAAAGGGTTAATCCTCTGCATTGTGTAAAAAGGCTCTTTTATCCTGTATGGAGGACATATCCTCCTCCTTATGCAGGGTCTCTCTTGGCAAAGAGAGATAATACACAGTGAGGGTAGTAAAGCTGCACATGCTCTGTTTGGTCTCTATTGCGGGAGAGAACATTTCCTTGTTCTCAGAGCTAGTCAGGTCACATGATACTGACATCACACATGTGGGCGTGTAGACAGGCTATAGAGGAAATCTCCTACCTGAACATTCAGCACTGGACAGACCATGCAGTTTATCATGTGTCTGTGGTATACAGATCAGCCAAAAAAATATATAGTCACAGTATTTTAATGTAAAAAGAAGATTTATAAGCTGTTGGCACTGTGGAGGGGGGGGGGGGGGCAGATGAACATTTTTCACAGTACTGGGTTTAGTATCACTTTAACTCAACTTTGCACTTATTCAGGACTTTAAATAACTCTAGCAGCAGATAAGAGCAGCAGGGTGGTACAAGAAAGGTAAGAGTTGACTGCCTAAGACACCGTACTTGCCTAGTGTAAGCAAAGTACAGGTTTTGCCAAAAAAATAAACATATACCACCACTTAAATGACCTAATACCTGAGAGGAGATAACTTCAATACATTTATAGCTCAAACATGAAAGACATTAAATAGAAGTTCTATGCACTTTGGAGGGTTTACGACTTGTCAAAATACAAAAAAACAGATCCAAAGAATATGAAAATGTACGCACATAACAACTCCCCAACATTTACAAAAGACGGATCTGCCCATTAAAATTAAATTTTTTATTGGGGAGTTGAATCAAAGGTCTACATTTGGATACAATGTGGACCTTTAATTGGAATCTCAAAATAAACCATTTAAAATTTGACAGTATGCATGGTCTAAATGTAGGGGGTACCCTGATCCATGATATTTTGATAGAAACATCTGTCTTATATAATGGTAGTGGGTTGTTAGGTGTGTATATTTTTGTATTATTAGAATCTGTTTTTTGCTAAGTTATAAAACACTTGGAAGTGCATTCTAACTTCTATTTTGTGTCTTTCATGTTTGAATAAAGTACTGAAGAAGTGGCCAAAGGCGTGTTTTGATGCAGTGCTACTTTTGAGCAGCAAAGAATGTATCAATCAAGTTTTGATCATTTAAATACTTATAATTACATTGGTCCTGTTTTGAAATGCCTTGTTGTATAATAAAGTTGATAAAATCCCCCTTAGTTACAGGGGAGCACCGAGAAATATTTCAGGCTTCGTTCACATCTGTTTGTATTCCTGCTGTAAAATGCAGGCATATTACTGCATGAAAAATCATTTCAAAGTTCTCCAGTTTCCTTCTACAATCCAAAGACATGCTGGTAGGTTAATTGGATCCTGTCTAAATTGGCCCTAGTATGTGTATGAATGTGAGTTAGGGATCTTAGATTGTAAGCTCCTTGAGAGCAGGAACTGATGTGAATGTGCAATGTGTATATAACGCGCTGCATAAATTGTTGGCGCTATATAAATACCTGTAATAAATAAATAAGTGAAAATACAATTTATTACCATGGCTAGTTCACACCTATAATCTACAGCTTAGTTAATTTTCAAATGGCAGGACATTGTTACATGCATTTAATCAGGTTTTTGAATTGGATGATGGACAAACACGTATGCGCACTTTTCACACTTTTCATTTTTGTGTGTTTGTAGCGCATCTACTGTGAACCATAGAATGTTGCTTATAGTGTTTAAGGCAAGTTTAGTCTTTATAAGTTTAGTCTTTATAAAACGAAAAATGTAGGGGTTGTGAATTTGGTGGTGGAATTGCAGAAATTCTTACCTTTTCCCCAGCAACAACATCAAACTCCACCACCTCTCCATCCCCTACGCTCCGCAGGTATTTACGAGGATTATTTTTCTTGATTGCTGTCTGTCAAAAAATATAACATAAATGTCAGAACTTAGTATACCCTCATGAACTATTCATCCGCAGGCACATTTTAAAATAAGAAATATATACAGTTGCGCTAATTCAATAGGTAATGATGATAATAATAAGCAAGTGATAAAATTAATCAAAAATACATAAGTGCATCACTCAAATGTGCATAATCCAAAGTGCATAAGTGCATATCTCTAATGTCTCAATGTAAAGGAAGTATAGTTGAGATATTTGTGTAAAAGTCCAAAGAGTCTGATCGGGAAGTGATTCCGGGAGGATGAAGGTTAAGTTGAAAAAATCCACCATAAGAATCCAATTGAAGCAGCCAGGCCACCACCAAGGACATGCTCACCTTAGGTGTTTAGTGGAGATACCCTTACCAGAAACGATGGACTTACTATCGCTAGTGGGTCAATCAGGCACTTTGAATTATGCACATTTGAGTGATGCACTTATGTATTTTTGATTAATTTTATCACTTGCTTATTATTATCATTACCTATTGAATTAGCGCAACTGTATTTCTGGTTTCTTACTGTGTTATTATCACATAGTCTGTTGCTGCTGCACTAGACACTATTAGCGCAACAATACTTTTGATACTTACATTTTAAAATAAAACTGCCTAAACATGCAGATTTACAGATCAGGCAGGCAAAATTTATGGGGGAAGTCTCCTAATTTCCAATCCAGACCCAAAACATGAGATACAGGTTTAGCATAATTCGTAATGTCAGATCCATAGCCAAACAGTATCATTACTGTTATCAGTAACTCAATTTTTTAACAGAATATTGTCATTGGTTAGAATCAGAATTGCACTTGATAATGGAACATAATGAAAGAAGAAACAAAAACCATGATACAATAAATATATCAAGTGAACTTAACGGTTTTAATGGTGAACTCAGCACAAGCTAAGGATCTCTATCTGCATTCCAGATATCAACACCACAACATTCTCTTGGTCAGCACTTTGCTGCATTAGGCAGCATGAAAAGGAACAGGTGTCTTCAGAGGCGAATGGCAATAGGTTCTGTGCCAGCAGTGAAAATGAATACTGATTGAATTCTGTTGCTTTTTCAAGAATATACCATAACTATCACAAATAATTCTGTTACAACTATTTTTTTTCCACAAAAGTAAAAATATAGGCAATAACCGTAGGCTTACTCAATATATTTTAGAGCAAGTTCCTAATATAACATTCTAATACTAAAAGTGGAGCTAAACTTAAAAAAAGGGAAGCTTTTACTTTTTTTATAGGGAACATTTAGAAATGTTCATTGTGCCTAAGCAGTACCCTAAAAAGTCTACATTTTGTTTGGAATTTCTCCTAATGCCTGTGCTTTGAGCTTTATTGCTGTACATCTGCATTATGAGATCATCTGTGTCCCATTTGGGTGAAATTTCACTTCACTTCCTGTCCCACAGTCAAAGCAGAAAGTGAGAGAAAACCCCTCCAAATTGAGTAATTACCTGGTTGTCACCAGGGCCATCACCAGAACTAGTGCTTTCATTGGAGGATTTTCCCTCTATTTCTATCCTCCTGCCCATGCCCCCTCCTCCTCCCCTGAATTCTCCATCAAGATCAATAATACAAACATCAGTCCCTCCCCTCATGCCAGGGTGCTAGGTGTAATGCTGGACTCTGACCTGTCCTTTCAAACCTTAATCCAATTGCTGTCCAAATCTTGCAGACTTCACCTCTCTAACATCTCAAAAATTCAGTTGAAACCACTAAGCAACTTAGTCACTCCCTTTTTATCTCTTGCCTTGACTATTGTAATTCCCTCCTCACTGGCCTACCTCTCTGCAGGCTATGCCCTCTTCAGTTATCATGAATGCTGCTGCCAGACTCATCCACCTTACCAACCATTCAATGTCCGCCACCCCACTCTGCCAATCCCTCCACTGGCTTCTTATTGCCCAACTCATAAAATTCAAAACACGAACAATAACATACAAAGCCATTTACAATTCTGCTCCGAGCTACATCACCAGTCTTATCTCCAAATATCACCCAAACCATCCTCTCCCCTCCTCCCAAGACCCCCTGCTCTCTAGTTTCCTTGTCTCCTCCTCCCATGCTCGTCTCCAGAGCCTCTCCCATCCTCTGGCACTCACTACCTCAATCTGTCCAGCTATCTCCTACTCTGTCCACTTTTAGGCGATCCCTGAAGACTCATCTCTTCAGGGAAACCTATCCTGCCTTCAACTAATAGACAAATCTTCTATTTCTCCTGTGATTTCATCCCTCACGGTTATTACCTTTTGCTCCATCAGCCTCTCCCTATTACATTGTAAGATCGCAGGAGCAGGGCCCTCCTAACCCTCTTGTATTGAAATGTATTGTCTCTGTATTGTCCCCCTTTATATTGTAAAGGGCTGCACAAACTGTTGGTGCTATATAAATACTCCATAATAGTAATATTTTCCTTCACTTTCACCATTGGTGCTAATGGTAAACAGGACAAATATAGAAGGCGCATCTCCATAAAAGGAACACAGAAAAATAAAAACTGGACAGTGTTCTAATCCCTCTCCACCCTATCCAAAACTGAAAAAGACTTGCCTTTAGTTATACTTTATGGCACAGCTACCTCTGACTGCTAGTTTGATGAGATTTTGGGTGAGATTTGGTGATATTGCTACTGTGCTGCTCACTGCTGTCCTTGCTGGAAAGAAAGCTGTACCTATGCACCTGCAGTTCAAGGATCTCCCTGTTTCTACTTCATTCATTCTGCAAATCTCTGCGTCCCCCACCTCTCCTGCTGCTTTTTTAAAATATCCCCTCATCAGTTTTCAGATCTCCAATCATTAGGGCCGGTCTGACATGAGGACACCAAGCTCTGCCTCTACCAAGGTAGCCATCTTCTCACAGGGACACGATTGGGAACTAGGCATTGTAGGTCAGTAATGAGGAGCAGATTAGCTCTAAATAGCCTACAGGCAATACTGGGGAATAGATCTTCACCCTCTTCTTTCTGGGCACAGCTTTATAGCTCAAGGCCTCTTTATTTCTTATCAACCTGCTATACATGGCTAATATGCTTTTCTGTTCATTAATGTAATGTACTGTATTACTTGAAATTGCAGTATTGGGACTGTTTGTACACTTTCTTCATAGGAAACATAGATTTACTATGCATACAAAATTATCCAGTGACTGCTCTCATTGACCCATCAAATTACCTCCCTCTGAGGCCTTGACAACTGGGTCAGCATTAGTTCCTCTCTCAAATTACAGCCTGGCAGATCTGGCAGAAGTCCTGTGTTCTATTTTAGCTGATCGTTACTAAAGCCTTTGGATGACTGACCAGAAAGGATGCAGTCAGGAGTGACTAGTCAATCATACTTTGAATTATGAGACACTATGAAGATATGTGGATCACACTACAAATGGAGTGTCTAGTTCATGCAAATAGGAAAATAGTGTGAAAAGGACAGTAAAACATGATAATTAATCAGAAATAAATTTTATATAAGCTACTGTAATCTCAATTCTGACTGGTTAGCATGTTTTATTGCACTTTGGATGTCACAGTATTATTTTACTAAATAATGAATTTGCAGCCCAAATACTCTGCTATGTTATATGCAATAACATGCTACTATGCTATATGTTAAATGATGGTCTCCTGTAAATATCTGTGTATATATATGTATATATATATATAATATATATATTGCACAACATAAATGAGTACACCCCAACAGATTTGTCAGAGAACCTTTACTTTCCACAATCTACATTTTCTATGGGAAACTATACTACAAAATACTCCCACAAATGCGGACCATTGATTGCAACCAAAACTTACACACACAAAAAACTATTCTTCCTAACAAATTCATTCAAGACCATGTTGCCTCAATGAATGCACCCCAATAAAAGTCTTAGGAGCAAAGCTAAATTTTAGACAAGAAACTACTGTAATGATTGACAAGAATTCAACCACAGGTGAATCTAATTATTAATTAAACAGGTGTCCAGCAGACAGTTGATTATAAAAGGGTGTTACATAACCGCTTCCGGACTGCCCCACATACATGTACTGCATCAGGGCGGCCCTTCAGTGCGAAATCACGTACCTGTACGCTGTGATCTTTGTTGGGTCTGGGGTACGCATGTGCCGCTGGCGAACAGCTCCCACTGTGATTGGATACAGTGGGAGGCAATCGGCGGGACCCAATGTTTGCCGGCACCCTGCAATCATTTCCAAGAGAGGCAGGAAGGCGTTCTGCCTATGTAAACAAGGCAGATCGCTGTTCTGTGAGAAGGGAAGATGGAGGTCCTGTGTTTCTGGTAAGCAGGAACACCGATCTCTGTCTTCTCCCAGTCAAAGCACTCCCCATACAGTTAGCAAGCACTCCCAGGGAACACATTTAACCCTTTGATTGCCCCTGATGTTAACTCCTTCCCTGCCAGTATCATCAGTACATTGACAGTGCACATTTTTAGCACCGATCACTGTATTAGTGTCACTGGTCCCCAAAAAAGTGTCACTTAGTGTCTGATTTGTCGCAGTCCCGCTATAAGTCGCTGATCGCCGCCATTACTAGTAAACAAAAATTAAAACAAAAATTCCATAAAAATATCCCATAGTTTGTAGATGCTATAACTTTTTCCCAAACCAATCAATATACGCTTATTGGGATTTTTTACTAAAAACATGCAGCAGAATACATATTGGCCTAAATTGATGAAGAAATTGGTTTTTTTTTATTGGATGTGTTTTATAGCAGAAAGTAAAAAATATTGTTTTTTTTCACAATTGTAGGTCTTTTTTTGTTTATAGCACAAAAAATAAAAGACGCAGAGGTGATAAAATACCACCAAAAGAAAGCTCTATTTGTGGGAAAAAAAGGACACCAATTTTATTTGGGTACATCGTCGCAAGATCGCGCAATTGTCAGCTAAAGTAACGCAGTGCCATATCGCAAAAAATGGCCTGGTCAAGGGGATAAACCTTCCGGAGCTGAAGTGGTTAACAAAGAAAACTCCTTTCCATTTTATGCTGTCAGCAATGGCACCCCATGGAAGAGAAATGTCACCATGACTGATAAAGATAGAAAGTGATACAAAAATTCCACAAAAAGGAAACTGCAACCATCTCACAGACGTCCAGGCTGTCCACGGAAGTTAACACCTCAATGGGAAGGGTTGAAGAAAATCGCCATACAAGTTCACAGCAGTTAGCTAAAGAATTAGAAAGTCAAACTGGGGTGATTGTTTCCCGTGACACAAAATGGTGTACACTGCAAAGGAATGGCATGCATGTGTGTCGTCCGCGAAGGAAGCCTCTCCTAAAACCCATGCACAAAAATGCCCACCTAGAATTTGCCAGGGCCCATGCTGAAAAAAAAGACTACTGGGACTCTGTACTCTGAAGTAATGAGACCAAGATAAATGTTTTTGAAACTGATGTTTTCAAAACTGCGTGGCATTGCAAAGATGAGGAATACAAAGAAAAATGCACAGTGCCTACAGTGAAACATGGTGGTGGCAGTGTCCTTCTGTGGGGCTGCATGAGTGCTGCTGGTGTCAGGGAGCTGCATGTCATTGATGGTATCATGAATTCACAGATGTACTTCTCTATATTGAAAGAGAAGATGCTACCAATCACTCCATGCCCTTGGTCGTTGTGCACTTGTCTAACATGACAATGATCCAGAACACACATCTAAGGCCACTGTTGCATTTCTGAAGAAAAACAGGGTGAAAGTGATTCAGTGGCCAAGTATGTCTCCTGATCTGGACCCAATTAAACACCTATGGGGAATTCTGAAGAGACAAGTTGAGCATCAGTCTCCATTCAGCACCCAGGCTCCAAAAGAGGTCATTCGTAACCACTTGCCAACCGGAAGGTTTTCCAGCTTTAGGACCAGAGCACTTTTTGCGATTCGGCGTTGCGTCGCTTTAACTGACAATTGCGCAGTCGTGTGACTTTGCACCCAAACAAAATTTGCGTCCTTTTTTTCCCACAAATAGAGCTTTCTTTTGGAGGTATTTGATCGCCTCTGCGTCATTTCTGTTCACCGCTATAAACAAAAGAAGAGCGACCATTTTGCAAAAAAACCCAAATTTCTTACTTTTTGCTAAAATTCAAATCCAAAAAAAAAATATAAAAAAACATTTTTTTTCACAGTTTTTGGCCGATTTATATAATTCCTCATATTTGTGATAAAAAAATTGCAATCTGCGTTTATTGATTGGTTTGCGCAAAAGTGGCCGCGTTTACGGATGGTGAGAATTCATTTCTGGGGTTTTTTTTATTTTTTATTTTTTACTAGTAATGGCGGCGATCTGCGATTTTTAGCGGTAATGCGATATTTCAGCGAACATGTCGGACATTTTTGACACTTTTTTGGGACCAATGACATTTATTCAGCGATCAGAAATTTAAATGTCCAGTGATTACTGTATAAATGTCATTGGCAGTGAAGGGGTTAACCTGCAGGGGGAGATCTAGGGGTTAACTGTGTTCCCTGGGTGTGTTCTTACTGTGGGGGGGGGGGGTTGGGCTAACATAGGCATGAGAGATCTAACTGATCCCAGTGACAGGGATCAGTAGATCACCCATGCCCCTACTAACAGAGCGGGTAACCGCCGTGTTTACATTGGCGGTTCCCCGTTCTTTCCCTGTGGCCGCTCATCGCGGCTCGCAGGCGGACATCGGGTCCACCCGAGCCGCGGGCACACTCCTCAGGAGTGTGGTGGGTGTGCGCGCGCGCCGCCCCTAGTGGCTGATTGCAGATCGCCGTCTTTTTACGGCGATTCACACTCAGCATCCCGACTGCCGCCGTGAAAACACGGCGTGCGGTCGGGAACTGGTTAAAGAATGGAAAAAGATGTTGCAATACACAGTATTGCCAACTTGTTCATTCCATGCCTAGAAGACTTGGTGCTGTCCTTACAAATGATGGAGGTCATATAAAATACTAGATGTAGTAGTTTTTGTTGTGGGATGTTTTCCTTTTTGCATCAACTAATTTGAGTAAAACTGAAGAATTTGTAACCTAAGTTGTATTATTAACCTTACTTTCATGTAATGAGCTAAACAAATGCTCTATAAAATTCAGTTTTGTCCAAATTTTGGAAATTTTTCTTGTGTTCAATGAGATATTGATTAACCACCTCCCGACCGCGCCATAGCCGAATGACGGCTACAGCGCGGCCCTAAAATGCCAGGAGGTCGTCAATAGACGTCCTCCCATTCGGCTCGGTCCTCCCGTCGTGAGCGTGCCCGCGGGTCCGGCGAACCCAATGTCCACCAGAGTCCCGCGATCTCCTTACAGAGAGGAGGAACGGGGAACCGCCAAAGTAAACACGGCGGTTCCCCGTTCTGTGAGGGGGGGCATGCCAGATCTACTGTCACTGGGATCAGTTAGATCTGTCATGTCCCTGCCAACCCCCCCCCCCCCCCAGTTAGAACACACCAAGGGAACACTTTTAACCCCTTCACTGCCCCCTGCAGGTTAACCCCTTCACTGCCAATTACATTTATACAGTAATCAGTGGACATTTACATTTCTGATCGCTGTATAAATGTCATTGGTCCCAAAAAAGTGTCAAAAACATCCAACATGTCCGCCCCAATATCGCAGTCCCGATAAAAATCGCAGATCGCCGCCATTACCAGTAAAAAAAAATAAAAAAGTAAAAACGCCATAAATCAATTTCCATAGTTTGTAGTCGCTATAACTTTTGCGCAACCCAATCAATAAACGCCGATTGCGATTTTTTTTTTACCAAAAATATGAGGAAGAATATATATCGGCCTAAACTGATGAATACATTTTTTTTTTATTTTTTATTTTTGGATATTTATTATAGCAAAAAGTAAAAAATATTGTTCTTTTTTCAAAATTGTCACTTTTTTTGTTTATAGCGGCGATCAGAAATGACGCAGAGAGGATAAAATACCACCAAAAGAAAGCTCTATATGTGGGAAAAAAAAGGACTCCACTTTTGTTAGGGTACAACGTCGCACGACCGCTCAATTGTCATTCAAAGAGCGACAGCGCTGAAAACTGAAAATTGGCAGGAGGGGGGTTTAAGTGCCCAGTAAGGAAGTGGTTAAAATCTTACTTTTCAAAAGGTATGTACTGATTTATGCTGAGCACTGTATGTGTATATATATATATATATGTATACACACACACAGTATGTACTGTACACTATATTGTCAAAAGTATTGGGGCGCCTGCCTTTACATGCGCATGAACTTTAATGGCATCCCCGTCTTAGTCCATAGGGTTCAATATTGAGTTGGCTCACCCTTTGCAGCTGTAAAAGCTTCAACTATTCTGGGAAGGCTGTCCACAGAGCATTGGAATGCTTGACCATTCTTTCAGAAGAGCATTTGTGAGGTCAGGCACTGATGTTGGATGAGAAGGCCTGGCTCGCAGTCTCCTCTACCAAAGGTGTCCCAAAGGTGTTCTATCAGGTTGAGGTCAGGACTCTGTGCAGGCCAGTCAAGTTCCTACACCCCAAACTCACTCATACATTTTTTTATGGACCTTGCTTTGTGCACTGGTCCAAATCATTTGGTGGAAGGGGGATTATGGTGTGGGGTTTTTTTTTTCTTCAGGGGTTGGCCCCTTAGTTCCAGTGAAGGGAACTCTTAATGCATCAGCATACCAAGACATCTTGGACAATTTCATGCTCCCAACTTTGTGAGAACAGTTTGGGGATGGCCCCTTCCTGTTCCAACATGACTGCACACCAATGCACAAAGCAAGGTCCATAAAGACATGGATGAGTGAGTTTGGGGTGGAGGAACTTGACTGGCCTGCACAGAGTCCTGAACTCAACACGATAGAACACCTTTGGGATCAATTGGAGTGGAGACTGCAAGCCAGGCCTTCTCATCCACATCAGTGCCTGACCTCACAAATGCGCTTCTGGAAGAATGGTCAAACATTCCCATAGACACACTCCTAAACCTTGTGTACAGCCTTCCCAGAAGAGTTGAAGCTGTTATAGCTGCAAAGGGTGTGCCAACTCAATATTGAACCCTACAAACTGAGACTGGGATGCCATTAAAGTTCATGTGCGTGTAAAAGCAGGTGTCCTAATACTTTTGAAATTATAGTGTATACGGTATGTGTGTGTGTTGCCACACACAGCCTGCTTTATTGTTTTGGATTGTTGTTATATTTGGATTTTAGGAAGTAATTAAACCCACCCTTTGTTACCAGTCCCTCCTTCACCATTGTGGGACGTTAGTTTCAGTTTCTCCTTTATTATGTTGAGAGAGATTGCTTTCATGGAGTAAAGAAGGCTTTCAAAAAGAAGTATCATCAAAAATCTGAGAAAGACAACAAAACAGGCACTGCCTTTGGATGATCTTGTTGAGTCAGCAAGTTGCCATACTGCCTTTACAAACTGGGTCTCAGGAGGTATATATGTCCCCTCAAAATAACTCAACACACAGCCATTCACGTCTAAACCGATGGCAACAAAAGTGAGTACACCCCTAAGTGAAAATGTCCAAATTGGGCCAAAATTGTCGATATTTTGTGTGGTCACCATTATTTTCCAGCACTGCCTTTAATTTACTCTCCCCAATGGACATAGGCATACTGTTAAGCATCATATTTCATGCCAAACAAAGGGCATCATATACATAATCTTATGTCAATGTGGTGCCTTTTATGTCTGTAGGACTATACTCAGTACCCCTATAGGTCTTCACATTGCATCCCAGCATGAATATGAGCCCTTTGTTTTTAAATTTGCAGCCTTAGATAGGGTATATGAGGACCCAAGCGGGGGGAATTTTGACCAAAGAGTATTGCGTAAAGAAGCCAAATGGGTATATGACTTAAAGGCTACAGCATATCCTGGTTTGAATGGTATGCTTAGCTTTAAGCCATTTTTATAGAACAGTATAATGCGAAAGACTGCTCTTTCCTTCCTTCCCCCTACTCCCTTCCCCTCCCCCTTTCCCTATATGCCAAGGTCCTGTTGCCCCCTATTTAGCTTGTCTGCTTTCTCCTTTAATTCTGTACATGTGGGACATGTATCCCTCAGCAATAGTTGTATATATACTTTTTGTCTCCTGCAATGGTAGCAATATAAGTATATAATCTATGGATATCTATAGATAATAATGTCTCTGGTTCTAATACAGAAAGATCAGACCTAAGAATTGGACCCGCATAATGAAGCATTAACACTGGTAAGATGTAATTGACTGATTTTTTTTCTTCGGCCTGGATGTGTTTGATGGTCGGCACAAACGCCCCTGCATGCAGCATTGCATAACCTAACTTTTAATGACGCTGTTTAGTGCCACTGATTGGATTGAAAAGCAGCTATGATTTGCCCTCCCCAGTACACAGGACACCACAGTAACTGAGGGTATGTACCCGCCCTGTTATGGGTGGATATATGTGTTTTAGGGATCTTCTGCCCAATGAAAGCATCATGCTTCCTGTGTGGCTCCCTTAATCACATCACGTACGGGTTAGCAATTACACATACTTGGGAAGCATAAGTGAGGGCTTGGCGGCCATAATGGACGCCCTACTTGTCAGTATATAAGAGGCAGTGCTGACAGAGGGGACTATTCCCCCAGAAGTAAGGGCTGGCACTTTGAAATGGTAAGAACAAAGGAAGTGTGTGGTGGAGATTTATATTGTAATTATGGCAACTGGCTAAGTAAAGGGGGTTGACTCTTTGTTATTTGTTTTATACCATGACTGGTCTATTGGGAGATATATATATCCCCTATGTGGCTTATGGAACATATCCATACCTAGCTTGGCCTGCCTGAAATAATGTCGCTGGTCCTCGCTCACATATTTAAAGAGGTATTACCATTGAAATACAGAGCGGGTGAAGATTGAGAATGCGTTTATATGAGCCAGGATATATGGATTATCCAACAAGGTATGCTCTCCCTCTTTATATAGAGATGTGTCACGTTTGAGATGCAAACCATGGGGACTCATGGATATTCTGCAAATGTTTTCTCTATAGCTGTGTATATACATAAAGTAACTACAAGGGATATCAACCCTGAAATAATCTATCCACTCCACCTTCTGACAGGAATGCTCCTAGATGTGTGTGTTTGTTGCTGACCATTAGGCAAGGTGACTACTCAGTCAATCCCAGTACCTATACTAGATGAGATCATGCAATACTTTTATGCAATTTTTTGACATGCTTTATGTGATATATGTTTTTGTTCCAATGTAGTGAGACCTGTCTCCAATTGCATCATCTCCCCATGTGTCCTGATGAAGCGAACAGCAAAATGTGTTGATGCACAGGGGCTCACTTGCTTGAGACGGTGTAACAATTCTATGTTTACATTAGTCGACAATGAGGGCCTATTTTATGTACATATGATGTCAATTTTTATATTTGCACATACATATGTTGTATGCTTTCTTGTCTAGATTATATATTTATGTATCAATAAAATGTGTATTTTATTAATTATCTGATCCAATTGCCTTTAAAGTCCGAGTCACTGGCTGCTTTTTTTCTTGGTATCCTTAATTTACGTATGTGGCAAGGGAGTGATTTTCACCCTCTTCTGAAGAATGATGTGATTAAACAGTATCTCAAAAAAGTGAGTACATCCCTCACATTTTTGTAAATATTTTATTATATTTTTTCGTGTGACAACACTGAAGAAATGACACTTTTCTACAATGTAAAGTAGTGAGTGTACAGCTTGTATAACAGTGTAAATTTGCTGTCCCCTCAAAATAACTCAACACACAGCCATTAATGTCTAAACTCCTGGCAACAAAAGTGAGTAAACCCCTAAGTGAAAATGTCCAAATTGGGCCCAACGTGTCAATATTTTGTGTGGCCACCATTATTTGGCATTGCATGGAGTTCCCCAGAGCTTCACAGGTTGCCACTGGAGTTCTCTTCCACTCCTCCATGACGACATCACGGAGCTGGTGGATGTTAGAGACCTTGCGCTCCTCCACCTTCCATTTGAGGATGCCCCACAGATGCTCAATAGGGTTTAGGTCTGGAGACATGCTTGGCCAGTCCATCACCTTTACCCTCAGCTTCTTTAGCAAAGCAGTGGTCATCTTGGAGGTGTGTTTGGGATCGTTATCATGTTGGAATACTGCCCTGCGGCCCAGTCTCTGAAGGGAAGGAATTATACTCTGCTTCAGTATGTCACAGTACATGTTGGCATTCATGGTTCTCTCAATGAACTGTAGCTCCCCAGTCCTGGCAGCACTCATGCAGCCCCAGACCATGACACTCCCACCACCATGCTTGACTGTAGGCAAGACACTTTGTACTCCTCACCTGGTTGCTGCCACACACGCTTGACACCATCTGAAACAAATACGTTTATCTTGGTCTCATCAGACCACAGGACATGGTTCCAGTAATTCATTTCCTTAGTCTACTTGTCTTCAGCAAACTGTTTGCGGGCTTTCTTGTGCATCATCTTTAGAAGAGGCTTCCTTCTGGGATGACAGCCATGCAGACCATTTTGGGTGGGTATACTCACTTTTGCGAGATACTGTATAAGCATAAAAGGTTTTGTTATACTGTATAAAAGTGAAATGGAATAAGTGTTTAAATTTCTTGCCAACCAACAAGATTCCTGATGTCATTCCTCCACTGTAGGTTATAAAAACAAGAGCAGAAAATTAACCATCTCCCTTCAACCTCTGCAGCAATGCTGGCAGCACTCATACGTCTATTTTCCAAAGACAACTTCTGGATATGATGCTCAGCACGTGCACTCAACTTCTTTGGACGACCATGGCGAGGCTTGTTCTGAGTGGAACCCGTCCTGTTAACCCGTTGTATGGTCTTGGTCGCCGTGCTGCAGCTCAGTTTCAGGGTCTTGGCAATCTTCTTATAGCCTAGGCCATCTTTATGTAGAGCAACAATTCTTTTTTTCAGATCCTCAGAGAGTTCTTTGACATGAAGTGCCATGTTGAACTTCCAGTGACCAGTATGAGAGAGTGAGAGCGATAACACCAAATTTAACACACCTGCTCCCCATTCACACCTGAGACCTTGTAACACTAACAAGTCACATGACACAGAGGAGGTAAAATGGCTGATTTGGCCCAATTTGGACATTTTCACGTAGGGGTGTACTCACTTTTGCTGCCAGTGGTTTAGACATTAATGGCTGTGTGTTGAGTTATTTTGAGGGGACAGCAAATTTACACTGTTATACAAGCTGTACACTCACTACTTCACATTGTAGCAAAGTGTCATTTCTTCAGTGTTGTCACATGAAAAGATATAACAAAATATTTACAAAAATGTGAGGGGTGTACTCACTTTTGTGAGATACTGTGTAAGCATAAAAGGTTTGATATACTGTATAAAAGTGAAATGGAATACGTGTCTACATTTCTTGTCAACCAACAAGATTCCAGGTGTCATTCCTCCACTGTAGGTTATAAAAACAAGAGCAGAAAACTAACCATGTCCTTTGGGAATTAAAGACACACTTTAATCATCCACTAAATATAAATTTGTTCCACAGTTATGGAAAGAATTATTACTGCATCCATACAGAATTATAGATGGTCAAGCATCTTCAGGCTTAAGCATGGGATCTGGTATAAATAATAAGAACCCAAAATTAGACAACCACAAGTAGAAACTCTCACCTGGTGGACAAAGACATCTTCTTTAGTGTCATTCCTATAGATGATATGGAGAATATCATTACTCAAAAAATGTTATGAATCTAAATACATTCTCAACAGTTCTTCTGGTTTCAAGTACATGTCCATTTTAAATTCTTCACAACATTATACTTTAATTCATTTAGTACTGTCTACTGCAATGAACTCAAAACTATGGGAGGATGATGGTCCTTAAAGATTGAATTAAAAAGTATTGATGTAAAATGTATTAATGCTACAACTGGTAGATATTAAG
>BLSH010042062.1:2969981-2984196 GCA_018402905.1 Glandirana rugosa | reverse complement strand
GCAAGTCCATGTACATTAATCGTAGGCTGGCAAGGACTGAATACTCGTACGCACAAAACGTGTTATGTTGAACAACATGGTTGAAGAGACATGTGTGCTATGTTGCCAGCATACTCGCGAACAACCATGCTGGTTCAAAAGATCAGACGAGTATGTTGAGGGAACATGCTGACAGCATACAAGCCGACAAGATTAGCGCGTATGCTTGCTAGCTATAGCGTATGTTGCCAGCAATCATACTGGACAACATATGCTAGCAGTAGGGCACACTTGCTCCGAAATGAGTTGGTACAAATTTTTATTAAGGTGTATCCATATAAATGGCCCACCCTGTACACTGGTGAACCCTTAAACATGGTTGAGTAAAGCCTCGTTCACACGGGATGACGATCGTATACAACAGGTCATACTAACGACCGTTGTATGCGATATCGATCGTTCGTATGCGCGATTAGAACAGCCGAACATACGACAGTCGTACAAGGGAGTTGTATGAGCAGACTAGAAAACTTGGTCGTACCAACAAGCGCTCATACGACCGTTGTATCGTGTGTACAGAGAAGTTGGTACAACAAGTTGTATTGTGCAAAACACGCATGCTCATAAGTCAGGAACGGTCGGATGCTAATTACATGTACCTGAACGTTCTTCTGTGCTTGTACGATTGTGTAGTGCAGTCAGTATGCAAGTTACATTATGCAACATACGATTTGTGACGATCGTACGTACGATCGTCGTCCCATGTGTATGAGGCATTACCCTCCAGTCTCATATTCGCTGGCCCTAAGACCTTTGTATTTAAGGTCCCAGAAATGTGAACTCTCTGAAAGAAGATGCGGCCCATGCTGAGGGGATTAGTCAACCAGCCAGCATACAGTGTTAACTAAAACACCAGTTAATGTACGTATGGACTGACAATTTAAAAGATTTTTTCAGATATGGCATTGTACAAACTTACCGGTTTATGAATCCATAGCCGTTTCTCACGTTGAACCATTTCACTGTTCCTTGTACTTTAGTTGCTACAAAAAAATATCACTTTTGAGTTGGTAATATAATTATACTTTGACTGTAAAAAAAACTTAAATCATAAACATGTCTGTTTACTGCAACCAATTATGGACAATAGAAAATTGAGCAATAAATACAGCTAAATCCTCCAGTATTTTTGGAACATGTCCTGGAATGCTAATTAATGCTGTGAATCATATTTTACCTAAGGTTTGAGGCCAGACAAACTATTTAAGAATGCATTTTTATTTTCTAATTAGTTCAGATTTTTCTTCTTTAATTACAAAAGCTGCCAGAGATCACCACTGCCGGAGTGACAAAATAAAGATTCATCGATTTATATGACCTTTCCTGGGCCAGACAGAGAATTAGATTATCCTTGGCATACAGAATAAAATCATCCTCATTAGAGGATTCTGAAACTTTAAGAACAACTTCGCTTTTAGCAGTTTCCTTCATGGAAGCCCTCTTCCTGGGATCTCCTCTAGTGTGTAGCCCTGCCTGGCATCACCCAGCCTTTTCTTCAAAACAGTCCTGCACAGGCCCTGCACCAGGCATGCTTGAGGGCTCAAGTCCTTGTTCATTTTTATTAAAGGCTCTGTACTCTATCTGGAGTGCTTATACAGACCCATTCATAAGAATGAGTAGGGAAAGACAGGCAAGGTTGTTTAATAAAGATCTCATGAGCAGGTTTGCAGTTAAGTTTTTACCCACTAAGAATCCATTATGGGTAAGAAGGGAACTTTTTATAAAGATCAATTTCACTAAAAGTGAAGTTGTCCTTTAAGCTAGCCATTCATATTAGACAGCAGTCAGTGCTAAAATATATTTTCATTTACTGTCTCACAAACATGCACTTACATTAACAGGCTCATACCATACTTTTTATTAAGAAATCAGTAGTTAGGGAATGGTGAGATTCACCCAAGAATAATCTTACAGCAATATCTTCAGTGGTCTAAAGGTGCCCAAAGACATTACAATTGGCTCGTGATCATGAATCACCAGTACTCAGTGACTCTCAAATGATATCTATAAGTATCTTCACTTTACTCAAGCTTAGCAAGCCTTTCTAACATTAGCTTTGAACCCTCAACCAGGTATGTCCATTCTTTTTATACATCATCACTAGTTACTGTTCTTACTTGTGTGCCTTTTTCTAACTGCCATTTAGTTGACTATAGGATTGTGTGTTATAAACAATTGCCTTGTCTTCTATTTTAGAAAATGGGGTTTTTGTCATTTTTGTATCTTGGTGCTTCTGATCCCCTCTGGTCTTTTTTTTAGACACTTTATGTCTACATGCACTCACTCCAATGTCAGTTGCAAACCATTATTCTGAACTGAATTACTAACGGTGATAAGATTGACCATGCTTGCACAATGTGGGTCATCATGGGCATGTTAAGCCTCCACTAGAAGCAGAATGACATTGCAGAAGAGCAATTGGGAGACAGGGATAGAGTGACCAAGTACTTGTACAAGAACCTTTGTCCCAGAATCACCAGGTATTATTTTAATAAAAGCTGTAAATGAGTAAATGTTCCTTGGAAATTACATTAACATGTTAAAAGATTATATAAGATTAGGTTTACATATATGTTAAGGATGAACAGTCTGTATTGCCAGCAGAGCATGTTAAAATGCAATATATAAAGCTCATTGTATCTTCACAAATACAAATACAGGGTTTAACGTATGAAAAAAGTTGTGAAGGTCTGCAAAAACAAAAAGCGCAAACTGTTTTTAGATAATTGGGATTTTTTTTTACAAAGGGCAAGTTTATCAGAGAATATGGCATAGACATAGCAAGGACAAAAATAGACCATGACAGGAACATTAGGCAGTGTGCAGCCATGAGAACCAGAAAGGAATATCCACAGATGGATTTTAGCTTTATTATAAGTCACAATCACAGAACGTTATTGTTACTCACCCAGTACTTTCCTCTCTACTTCTCCTGTAGTAGACGGAGCTGTGTTTGGTTCACTCCCAGCAGCCTTGGGTTTTGGTTCTTCAGCTGTTACTTCACTCATGGCTGCAATTCCTTAGTGTTCTTATATTCCCTGCTATATGGTGTTAGGAGATAAGGGGGGAGAGGCAGGGAGGATTGCAGATGGTATTTCGAGGGATCTCAATCCTCGAGTTTACTTGTTCTCTTCTTCTTACTGATCTTACTGCCCTAAAAATGGCCTTGCAGGGCCTTTTATATGGAGGGACATTTTACTCCACCTCCTGTCTTAAAGAGGCATGCTGCCTGGTTACCCATACCACGTGCTGCCTTTAACAACCTCTTACTCATTCTGCACATTTTACAATGAGCTAAATAATTGAGATAATATAAAAATAGTGACAATAATAAATGATTTGCTGGAGCCCACAGCATCCACTAACCTTAGTCTAACTACACTAAAGTGTGGAAATAAGGTATTTGGCTGGTTCTTCTTTTCAAACAAATAATTTTTTTACCCCTTTAAAACCAGAATTGTGGAAGCTATGCCCAAGCAGAGAGCAAAGGACTAGTCACTAGTATTGTCTGTAAGCTCCATGTAGTTGATCTTTTCCCTGTTACCAACTTACCATGCCTTGTTCTGCAGTGTGTCCCTGTGTGGGGTCAGCCATTGTCTACGTCATTTGGTATTATTGTGTGGCCTTTGGTGTCCCTGCAAATAGTAGTCTTAGTCACTTAGGTGCTGCCACTGCATTGTGGTTTTTAGTGGTTAAATTGTTTTGGTTTATTTCTTTCACACTATCTTACTTTTTCTGTGCAGTCCATCCCTTTTCTCCTTTTTTCTAATAGATTTTGCTGCAAGAAATAGCAAATGTGGCACAAGTATATTGTAAGGGAACTGTGGGGGGCACACATATGGAAGCACTAATTTGTAAACAGACTGTAATAGCAACGATCTCTAGCAGTTTTACAGTATGTAATGTGTATTCAGTCTATAGCTGTCTCTTCAACCATGTCCTCAGCCACCAACCACTCCAACAGCAAGTTTGCAATCTCTGACCATCCCTACCAAGCATGTCTGTAGTCTCTGACCATCTCTTGTAGCATACTCAGTCTTCGTCCATCTCCTGGTGCAGGTCTACAGTCTCGGCTTTCTGTAGTATTATATTCACAGAAAATTAGGTTTGTTGATGTAATTATTATTATTATTATACAGGATTTATATAGTGCCAACAGTTTGCGCAGCACTTTACAATATTAGGGCACTAGGGTACAATTGCAATACAATTTAATACAGGAAGAATCAGAGGGCCCTGCTCATTAGAGCTTACAATCTAGAAGGGAGGGTCAAGTGATATGAAAGGGTAATAACTGGGGGATGAGCTAATGAAGAAAATAAAAGTGCAGTTGTTAGGTGGAGGCAGGATAGGCTTCCCTAAAGAGAAAAGTTTTCAGGAATCGTGTGAAAGTGGATAGATTTGGTGACAGTCTGACAGATTGGTATAGGGAATTCCAGAGGATGGAAGAGGCTTGGGAGAAGACCTGGAGGTGAGTATGGGAGGAGGTGATGAGGAAGCTGGAGAGCAGGCGGTCTTGGGAGGAACGAAGAGGACACTTAGGTTGGTATTTTGAGACTAGGTTAGTGACGTAGCTGGGAGCAGAGTTGTGGATGGCTTTGTAACTTATTGCTAGTGTTTTGAATTTAATTAGTTGGGTGAGTGGTAGCCAATGGGGGGATTGGCAGAGAGAGGTGGCAGACGCTGAGCGGTTTGTAAGGTGGATGAGTCTGGCTGCAGCATTCATGATGGACTGAAGGGGGGATAGTCTATTTAAAGGTAAGCCAATGAGGAGGGGGTTGCAGTAGTTGAGGCGAGAGATGACCAGGGAGTCAATCAGGAGATTTGTGGTTTCATTGGTTAGGAAGGGACGTATTTTAGAGATGTTGCAATGGGTAGCAATAAAGGTATCCTGTATTATTAAAGTAGAGCACAATTGATCTAGAGGCAGGGCTTTACATCATGCCATGAACTGTCAACCTGATGACTGGAGGTG
Source organism: Glandirana rugosa (assembly GCA_018402905.1). NCBI lineage: Eukaryota > Metazoa > Chordata > Amphibia > Anura > Ranidae > Glandirana > Glandirana rugosa. The sequence goes on along the minus strand of BLSH010042062.1, from coordinate 2,979,182 downwards.
TAATATTAAAGAAGCAGCAGGAGAGGTGCAGAAAGCACAGATCCACAAAATGAAAGCAAAATCATAGAAATCCTTGCACTTCAGGACCCCAAGTACAGCTTCTTATTCAGCAAGACCAATGACCAGCACAATCGTGATATCACCAAATCTCACCCAACTGGCAGTCAGAGGCTCATTGCCTTAGTTGATCTTACAGAGCAGATACAGCTTTGAGTTTCATGGCACAGGAATTATAATGTTTTGTTCAAGGGAAATTCAAAACAAAGACTAAATATTTTAGTGCACTACTTAGACGTGCTGAAATAAGGATGAGCAGATGTCTTATCTCTCATCAGTCGTTTTTGGTTACAGTTTTTAAGATGAATACATTTTATTAAAAATTTATATAAACTGGGCAGAGCTCTTGAATATGTTACACTCACTCTATATAACTTTGCATCTGGAGACATTTTTCCCTGTAACATTTGTTTGTTTTTATAATCATTAGTAGGGTCAAATTGGTGTTCATTTTTGATCACAGTAATAAAACAATTCGAAGAAGCAGGGTCAGTCATTTTTTTTTGAACGTACAAATTTCTAATAGTGAATGAGGTTTTCGTTCAGTAAAGTCTATCCATCCCAAAATGTTAAAAGCAAACAAAATCTTTTGAACATTTGAATTTTCTGAGAATTTTCATATGAATTTTCCTAAGAATTTTCATTCAAAATTCTACAGCTTTACTTCCCTCCACTTTTAATGCCTCAGCCCCGAAAAAACAGAAAGAGAGTTATTCATAAAGATGTTTAGTTTTGCAGTCTTTATTGCTTTGGCCTAAACATTGTAACATTGCCTCTGCTTCTGTTCTTTGCTTTTCATCTGGATAGCTTATGATCATGAAAAGAAAATATACACCCTGTTCCAAATTATTATGCCAATGATATTTTCCTCATTTACCTAAATAATTGATGTAAAAAACAACAGTCAGCATAATTCTCATGTTTTAAACTATTAAGAGTACAATTCAAATTTTATTCGAACAAACCTCCTAATGATAACAGTATTTTTTTTCAAAATAAAAAACTTACAATGCACTGTTCCAAATTATTACGCACAGTAAGTTTCAAAACACTTTATAGGTTGTAAAGTACTGAAAATTGTTATTTGCTGTGTTTGCAGCATATTTACTGAAATCAAAAGCTATTTCAATCAAACTTTGAACAACATTTTAACTTTTTAAACATTTTAACAGGTCACGTAACATTTAAACATAGGATCACTTATTTGATAGCAGCTTCACATGTCTTGCATCCATTGAACTTGTGAATTTTTGGACAGTTTCTGCTTGAATTTGTGTGCAAGATGTCAGAAAAGCCTCCCAGAGCTGCTGTTTGGATGTAAACTGCCTCCCACCCTCATAGATCTTTTGCTTGAGGATGCTCCAAAGGTTCTCAATAGGATTGAGGTCAGGGGAGGATGGAGGCCACACCATGACTTTCTCTCCTTTTATCCCCATAGCAGCCATTGATGCAGAGGTATTCTTTGTAGCATGAGATGGTGCATTGTCATGCATGAAGATGATTTTATTACGGAAAGCATAGTTCTTCCTTCTGTACCAGGGAAGGAAGTGGTCAGTCAGGAACTCCACATACTTTGCAGAGGTCATCTTTACCCCCTTGGAGGACCCTAAAGGGGCCGACCACCTCTCTTCCCATGATTCCGGCCCAAAACATGACTCTACCACCGCCTTGCTGACGTCTCAGCCTTGTTGGAACAGGGTGGCTGTCCACCAACCATCCACTACTCCATCCATCTGGACCATCCAGGGTTGCACGGCACTCATCAGTGAACAGGACTGTTTGAAAATTAGTCTTCATGTATGTTTCTGCCCAATGCAGCCATTTCTGCTTGTGAGCATTGGTTAGTGGTTGCCGAATGGAAAGTTTATGCACAGTTGCAAGACTCTGGAGGAGTCTACACCTTGATGTACATGGAACTCCAGAGACACCAGCAGCTTCAAATATCTGTTTGCTGCTATGTAATGGTGTTTTAGCAGCTGCTCTCTTGATCCGATGCATGGATCTGGCAGAAATCTCCCTCAACGTGCCTTTATCTGCGCAAACCCATCTGTGCTCTGTATCAGCCACAAATCACTTAATAGTGCGATGATCACGCTTAAGTTTTCGTGAAATATCTAATGTTTTCATACCTCGTCCAAGGCAACTATTTCACTCTTTTTGACAGCAGAGAGATCCTTTTTCTTCCCCATATTGCTTGAAAATGGTGCTCTGCTTAATAATGTGGAACACGCTCCTTTAATAGTTTTTCCTTTAATTGGGCTCACCTGGCAATCTAATTATCACAGGTGTCCGAGATTGTTTTCAGTGATCAAAAGAGCCCTGAGACACAATGCCATCCATGAGTTAAACTGAAAAACAAAATATTTAATCTTTGTGATACTGAAATAGAATTTGCATAATAATTTGGAACAAGGTGTATATAGCAAATATTTGGCAAAGTAATATAGTTAACGAAGAAATATATCTACTGTGATCATTTACAAGTCAAAAAATGTAACACTGTGTGCACAAAATCATCTATGTACTTTCCCTTTCACACTTTTTATCTTTATGGAACTTGAGACCAATGTCTGAATTTATTAAGGTGATTATAAACCTTCATTTTTGTCTATTTTTTAACAAATAATAAATATGTTATGCTTACCTTCTCTGTGCAATGGTTTTGCACAGAGCAGCCCCCATCCTCTGCTTCTGAGGTTCCCCATCGGCGGTCCTGGCTTCACCTCTTTGGCGAGTGCCCCCATAGGAAGCCCGTAGACACAGACAGCAGGGCTCAGACTCGCCCCTGCTTCCTTGTCACAGGATTTGATTGGCAGCAGCAGGAGCCAATGGCTTCTGCTGCTATTAATCTGCCTTGTGAGAAGGGAGAGAGCCTCTGCTCTCAGGCACAGTCCTGGATTGAGATCAGAATCATGTAAGTATGGGGGGAGGGTGATTTTGAAGACAGTTTTTTTTTACCTTAACCACTTTCCGACCAGCTGCCGTAGTTTGAGAGCGGCAGGTTGGCTCTCCTGCGCGAATCGCCATAGATGTACAGCGGCACTCTAAGAGACTCTAAGAGACTGCAGGGGGCGCACGCGTGCGCCCGCCACATGTCTCTGGAGCAAATGCGCATGGGCGGCTTGCACAAAGTCCGTCAGCTACCCGCAATCGGAGAGCAGAGCCAGAAGGGGGATCATGTAAACAAATGGATCTCTGTTCTGACAGGGAAGTGGAGAGAGATTTGCTGCTCCCAGTGATCGGGAGCAGCTTTCTCTCTCCACCCCCAGTCATTACAGTCCCCTCACAGTTAGAAACACCTCCCTAGGGAACATCTAACCCCTTGATTGCCCCTAGTGTTAACTCCTTCACTGCTGTACAGCTGATCGCTGTATTAATGTCAATGGTCAAAGTGTCAAAAATGTCCGATCTGTCTGCCGCAATATCGCAGTCCCACTAAAAATTGCAGATCACCGCTATTTCTAGCAAAAAAAAAATATATATATAAATGCTATAAATCTATTCCCATAGTTTGTAAACGCAATAACTTTTGTGCAACACAATCAATATACCCCATTACGATTTTTTTACCAAAAATATGTAGAAGAATATATATCGGCTTAAACCGAGGAATAAATGTGTTTTTTAATTTATTACAAAAAATAAAAATCGCAGAGGTGGTCAAATACTACCAAAAGAAAGCTCTATTTTTGGGGAAAAAAGGACGTCAATTTTGTTTGGGTACAACGTCGCACGACAAGCAACACAGTGCCGTATCACAAAAAGTGCTCTGGTCAGAGTAAATGCTTTCTGGGCTGAAGTGGTTAATGCAGAGAATGGGTAAGAATAAAGCTTTAGAACCACTTTAAGTAATAATGTCCTTGTCATGCTTCACTCCCAAAAATGAAGTGCCTGGAGAGAAAAAGTGAAACAAACAAAGTATTACTATACTGAATATTCTTTCTGTACATAGCAGCTAAGTTTAATTTTAACATGCTGTTTTAAGAACATCAAAAGGATTAAATTGGCTGCTACTGACAAAAAGAATAGACTTTCCTTTATAGTGAGCCTGTGTTTTGTACCTGTGCATTGTTCCTTGAGTTCGCTCCCCTGCTGCTCTGTCCAACTGCTGGGAGTGATAGGAAAGCCCTGTGTGGGCTATGAGTCGTAGTTACACAGAGCTATGGTTTGCCCATGTGACAGCACTGATTGCTCAAGTGCTGTTACGTGCTCCTCTATACCTGGAACTACTATAATACCAAAATGTGGTGGGTGAACAAAGGAAAGTACATACTAATGGACATACAGTAGGGGGATTTAAGGATAAGCTAACCTTTTGTAACATGTAACAAATGCACCTCCCCTGGACATGTCCAGTAGTGAAATCATTTTGCTCAGATCTCGTTAGCATGCTCTCTATTCTCTTCAATATGCCCCTTTCCCTAGATCCAGCTGTAGCACTTCTAAATTTAAAACCTTAAGGCCTCATACACACGGACGTTTCTAAAAAAATAAACAAAACGTCAGGCCCGACGTCAAGGAAAAAAAGTCGGCGTTTTTCGGCGTTATGCATCTGCGTTTTTGAGCGTTAGTGAGCGTCGGCGTCAATAGGTGTTTTTTAAAAAAAATCATCCCTCTGCTATTTTTCAACCTAAAAAGTCGGCGTCAAAAAACGCCGGAAAACGCCGGTATAATATTAGGTGGCTTTTTGTTGGCATATTGTGGCGTCGGCGTCAAAAAATGCCAAAACGTTACAGCCTCAGAACGCGATGGCTGTGGGTTCTAGTTTCAGCTCACTAACGCCGACGTCATCTGCAGCTCAAAAACGCCAACGTTTTTATGGGGCCATTGACTAACATGGAGAGCTGCAAAAAACGCCAGAAAACGCCGGCGTCAAAAAACGTCCGTGTGTATGAGGCCTTAGAATTGACACAGTGTCAATTAAAACTCCTCCTGCAGACCACAACAGAGGCCAAACAAATTATTGCTAAAGCATGGAAGACCCCTACCCTCTGTATCCTTGCGGTAAAAATAAGGTCATGCAAGTCATGATACATGCAAAAATAAAAGCAGTTATTACAGATAGTGTGGCTAAATACGAAGCCCTCTGGACACCGTGGATGACATATTACCTCCCACCCAACTTCGACAAGTCCATTTTGCTCCCATGATCAGCAACTTCATGGATTCTTATTGGTATGATAATTTAGATCTCTAGAGGCACCTGGGGTTTTCCTCCCCTCTTTCTTCTGACATTTTCTTTCCTTGTATTTCCTCCAACTCTCCTCTCCATACTGTCCTCTCTTTTGGAAGCCAACTGCCAATGGGAGTTACCACCATTCATTTGAGAGATAACTTGTAGGCTCTTCTGCATTATAACCTACCAAAACTTTGACCCATTTCATGAATATGTTTATGCGTAGCTTATGCATTTTCAATCGGTGTGAGCTTACAAGATTGTCGGTATTGCATACCAATGTACATCCCATACTTTATCTAAGTATTCTTGGACTCTCTCACTGTGATTATATACAGCTACCGTTGTGCTACTTATTTGTTCCTAGTCATATTAAGAACTAGAACAAGCTTACTCCTGGGACTTTTACGGTAAGGCATCCCCAAAAAATGATATATAGAGGAAGATGTAAATTGCATACATTTTATTGAAGATTGATTAAAATATTATAAAATAGAAAATGGATAAAAACATAACATTACAGATTATACCATATACCATGTACACATAGCAATGTGGAGACAATTGAGTATGATCACGCTAGCAAATAATTTTGCCGAAGAGTCCCGTCATGTTTCGGAAACTTTACAGTCTTTTCCTTCTTCAGGGGACGTGCAGCGTGTGTACTTTATGGTAATGTATCTGTGATGGTGTATGTGTTCCCGGCTTGGGCCCCTCAGGTACCCCCACAGCTTCAGCCTATGTTTAATACAGTCCTGTGTATGTCGAGTAGGCCTAATGGGGGCCACCCCAATAGATAGGTAGATAGCCTTCAACGTGGTAGCCACAAGGGTGAATCCTCTCGGGGATCTCCTCTCTGTTGGGAGGCGGTCTGTGAGGCAACAAACCGAGGGCTGAGAGGGAGGGAGAGAGAGGCAGGTGTGTATCTTCCTTGGTTAAATTTGGGTGTAGGGAATAGTCCTCCCTTATATATATGTGACTCCTCCGTGGCGTCCAACGACCAGGAACGCTGAAGGAAAAGACTGTAAAGAAAAGTTTCCAAAACATGTCGGAACTCTTCGGCAAAATGATTTGCTAGCGTGATCATACTCAATTGCCACCACATTGCTATGTGTACATGGTATATGGTATAATCTGTAATGTTATGTTTTTATCCATTTTCTATTTTATAATATTTTAATCAATCTTCAATAAAATGTATGCAATTTACTTCTTCCACTATATTTCATTTTTTGGGGGTGCCTTACCGTAAAAGTCCCAGGGGTAAGCTTGTTCTAGTTCACAGTATGTTTAGGGATGTGTAAACTGGCAGGCCCTCTCACCTATAACCCAATTGACCCTACTGGGTTGCTATCACCAGTTCAGTGGATATATTTTCCTTCTAGTCATATTATGGACCATTGCCTGCATCATGTATATCTTACATAATAAAATATTTGAACAAGAAAAATGCACCTCCCCCGATCGCCTGTTTTGACAGCGACCAGGGGATCTTCTCCCCCCACATCATTCATTCACAGTGTTCTGTGAATGGGAAAACTACAAGTACCAACATCCTTTGTGGCTGTCAGCTTCTAGTTCTCAATGGCCTACATGGGTGCTGTTGATCGCTCTAGGTAGTTATTTGAGCTTCCTGTCAAAGTGTAACTGTCTGCCCTTATTGGAGGTACGGGCAGCCAGCTACACTGTCAGTCTGCAGGGCTGTGGCATTACACCTACGATCTGCTGATCATGGGTGAAATGCTTTGCAGGTTCCCAACAAAAAAATTAATAAATATTTATTTTTTTACTTGCAAAAAATAAAATAAAAATACATATATATACATTTTTTGTAAAGGGGAATTTTAAAGCAAACCTGTTGCGTTATCCTTACAAGTGTTACTAAACCCACAACAGTGAAATCTGTCTGTATATGCAGAATAGCATGCTTGCTATACTTACTGTGTAACTTAAGGGGTTAATCCTCTGCATTTTGTAAAAAGGCTGTTTGATCTTGTATGGTCAGGTACTTCCTACTTGCCCTGTCTACAATATTAGACTCTGCTATACTATACTACATGCAGGGTGAAAAGGTTCCACATGCTATGTTTGATCTTCCTGTTTCACATGGGCACAGACTGCAGTGCATTTCTAGAGGCAGTGATTGTTTATTTGTGAACTGAGCATGTCATCAGCAAAGCACCAATCAGCTCTGGCCGGATTGTGGGTGAAGGGTCACTGATACAAAGGGAGTTTCATCATCAGAGAGTGAAATCTCCTCCCACATACTGGGGAAGCCCTGGGTCCTTGCAGGTCATCTGACTGCAATATACAGATGATAAACGGTATATAGCAGCAGTATTTTGATATAAAAAGAATATTTGGGACCTCATCAATGAATCTAGAGATCACTGTATGATTCCTAAGAATATGCCAGTGTTTATTTAAAATCTTTCTAAGTTGCAGAGCCCGATTACAAATTGTGTAATCACACGGGTCTTATCAAGATAGACTTCACTAATCCAAAGAAAGGTGACTTTGAGAGGAGAATATTGCAGAGCAAGGTTAAATAGATTTTAAGGTTAGAGGTCACTATATCCTTGCACTTAAAATGAGCTTTGTCCCTTTCTTGTAGGTATAATATGTTTTTTTGGAGAGGTAGTGACCCCCAGTAAATTACATTGAATACAATAAATGTTGTAAGAGGTATTCCATTTATTGTAGATAATAGAGAGATTTGTAATGTTTTCAAGTGAAGGAGTTATATAAACAAATGCTGAGGTCCTAAAGAAGTGGCTGGTTTGCTGTTAAATGCGTAGATACATTTGTACTCGGAATCTTCAATGTGACATGGATGAAGAAATGAGATTATATATGAACAGTGACCTGTGGTATGCTGTGGTTACAAGGCCAGTATGCCTAAAGGGGGCAAAAATAAGACAGATAGGATGCAAGAAAAATGCAAAGCTTTATTATAACAAGTAACACAGCTTAATCCACCAACCTGTCGAATGCCCAAGACATTTCTACATAAGGTTTAGGTATGTACCTGGCGTAACAAGATGAATTCCACCTGCCTAATTTCCTGATAATATGTGCTGGAACTCCCTGCTGAGAAGCCGCCGAGGCAGCTCCAATCCTGAATGAGTGACCCGAGTAGTCTTTGGGGTTCACACCTAACCTGGACAACAGGATGCGGAAATGTTTCACAAACTGCACAGTCGTGAGAGGGGATCTGGGAAAGGGCAGCAAAGGGCCATCCTGTGGTTCCCGATACTTTAACCGGACACCAGGCCGTGCCTGTCTCGAAATATCGGATATCTGTACCTGCACCTAACTGTCGTGTCTTACAAACCCCCGAGTGCAACCCGAAATAACCCTGGTGTCTCGTTAATTATCCGATTGACAATGGACGGGACTGTGCACCTGAAACCGAAAATTCACTAGGCCTTAGAAACCCTTAAAAGGCTAGGTACATGGCCGCTTTGACGATAATACTAGCTCACTGCCCGATCAGTGCATTGGAGAGGATGTCCGACATGCCACGGAACAGCTGCCCTGTAACCAGGAGCCTGCTGACTGCAGCTGGCGGGTTACTTTTTTGGATCCCTTTCAAAATGGCCTTGATGAGGTGCACTGAAAACAAAGAAGGCTTGTTTGGGTATTGCAGGGACATGAAGTGTTGGACGCCAGCTAGATGGTGGAGTAGCACAGTTTTAATTGGTAGTGGCAAAAAGAAATGAACGCTAAGAGGTACTGAACGTTCTACCATGCTGGCTGTGGATACTAAGCTGAGAAAGTGTCACGTACCTGGTGGTAGAGTCTGGCTTATGCGGGGGCAACCTCTCTTGCGGCCCTGGTTCGAGAACCCCTGATAGTGGGAACAGGGAGCTCTGGAGCACAGGGGGGCACAAGGGCTGGACAATCTTCAGGTGGTAAGGAGAAGTCCAAGGTAGCTCGTGCAAGACGGGAGAATAGTGGTACCTCGA
>BLSH010042062.1:2900272-2939066 GCA_018402905.1 Glandirana rugosa | reverse complement strand
GGGTTAACTGGTGGGTGATCAAAGGGTTAAAAGTGTGCCTAACGTGTACTGGTGTCCGTGTAGTGTTGTGCACTCACATCACATTTTGATGTCCTCCCTCTGCTCTCTGGAACCGACAAAGGCTTCAGAAACGGAGGTGACATCACTTCCTCTGCCTCTGTTTACATGACAGAAGCATAGGAGGCATTTCATTTGCCAAGACCGATCAACAGGTGCAGATCAAAATGCATTGGTCTGTGCCTGTAGATTGATCGGACCTCTAGCGAACGAGAGCGCCGTTTATAGACGGCGCTACGCTGCCACTTTGTAGCAATAAATGTACACAACGCGGTCAGGAACTGGTTAAATCAAAAACAAATCTGCGGCAGAAAAAAAAACTAGAAAAAGCAGCTGAACACTGTGTTCATGATACAAAAAACACAACAAATATAAACCAAACTAGTGCAGCGCTGTAAAAATATTAATATAAAAAGTCCCAAAGTCCAATGAAAAATATAGTCACACAACCGTTGTGATAGATGAAAGATCCTGAAAATGAACCCAGTGGCACCTCTGATACACAAATCCTGCTTAAAAGATCTTGTGTGACCCCTCGTTAGAGTGGTTAAACGCCTGTGTGCATTCCGGCTCAACAGCCACAGTGATAGGGGGAGATTCACATCAGATAGAAACCAGGAAGTGTTTCCAAGAAGCGAGATCAGCTTCAGTATAACCATGCCATTAAAGATAAAAAATTGCCAACATAGCGTGATACCATAAACACTAGAAAGATTTATTAAAACAATTGTGGGTGCACTCACATTTCCAGCATAAAAAACAAGCATCAATTAGCGTGCCAAACTCTTCAGATCCTTGGCATCCAGAAGTTAAAATTGCCGACTGGTGACCACACATGCGGAGTGGTGTACCTTTGTCCCGCCCTATCAGTTTTGGCACATATGACGTTATCAGGGGCACGCATGCTAAAGTATTGAAAAATCTGCCTTTACACGCACATGAACTTTAATGGCATCCCAGTCTTAGCCCGTAGCATTCAATATTGAGTTTGCCCACCCTTTGCAGCTATAAGAGGTTTAGGCAGGGCTTAACAAATTTGCTTTGAATCTAGGAGCCAGCTAAAAAAGTAAGAGCCAGTTATTTTTTAGCGTAGTGTGGATTGTCAGCGTCCGGGGTAAGGCAAGTAATTTGCGCCCCCCTAACACTAACTTACTCACAGCAGAGCAGTCAGTCAATAACTCGTTACATCAGGGTTATAGGCTGGCCAGAAAGAGTGACACTAAAAACCTGTTATGGGGGAAACTCCTTATTATGCCTAATGCATCATGACTGCGGCATGTAAAACACCCTCATTTGCTGCCTTATGCATCTTACGGGTGGCAAAAACATGTCTCTACTGCACATTTTTCCCTCCCAAATGCACATCTAAATGAAGTCTTAGTGACACTTTAACCACTTCAGCCCTGGAAGGATTTCACACTTTAGGACCAGAGCCCTTTTTGCGATTCGGCAATGCGTCGCTTTAACTGACAATTGCGCAGTCGTGCGACGTACCCAAACAACATTTGCGTCCTTTTTTTCCCCACAAATAGAGCTTTCTTTTGGTGGTATTTGATCATCGCTGCATCATTTCTGATCGCCGCTATAAACAAAAGAAGAGCGACAATTTTGCAAAAAAAACCCAAATTTCTTACTTTTTGCTAAAATACAAATCCAAAAAAAATGTTTTTTTCATCAGTTTTGGCCGATTTATATTCTTCCTCATATTTGTGATATCGCAAATCGGCGTTTATTGATTGGTTTGTGCAAAAGTGGCCGCGTTTATGGATGATGATAATTCATTTTTGGGGTTTTTTTATTTTCTTTTTATTTTTTACTAGTAATGGTGGCGATCTGCGATTTTTAGCGGTACTGCGATATTGGGGCAGACATGTCAGACCATTTTGACACTTTTTTTGTGACCATTGGCATTTATACAGCGATCAGTGCTATAAAAATGCACTGATTACTGTGTAAATGCCATTGGCAGTGAAGGGGTTAACCTGCAGGGGGCGCTCTAAGGGCTAACTGTGTTCCCTGGGCGTGTTCTAACTGTGTGTGGGCTGCCCTAGCTGGGGAAGGGAAGCGATCACAGCTTCCGTGTAGAGGAAGGCTGTGATCACAGCCCTTCCCCCTCTCACAGAACAGAGGTCCGTGTTTACATACACGGACCTCCGTTCTTTCAGTGCGGGGGGCATCGCGGGTAGCTGGCGGCGATCGAGTCTGCCGCTCCCGCTCCCTGGCCCTCCTCGAACACAGTGAGCGCGACGGCGGTTTGCGAGATCGAGCCACTTTGTCGCCGTCAACCTGCGGTTGACGGTCGGCAAGTGGTTAAATAAAATACAAAAAAAAGGTGAAAGTAGTATTCCAGTGCTGCTGATCATCTGCTGCCTCTTTGCAGCCACTTCCTGCCGACACGTGTGTCCCCCACGGTGACTATTCATTGCTCTGGTGGCTTTCTGGTCACCATGAAATACTGGAGCCCAGCTACACAAAGAGTGGTAATTGTTGATGGTACTCAGGGCTTTATTAGAGGGCATAGAAAGACTTAAATCATATCCAACTGCCTCATCTCCCCTCCTCCACCTCAAAGCACACAGTAGAGCTGCATGATTCTGGCTAAATTCGGAATCACGATTTTGTTGGTCAGAATAAAGATCACGATTCTCAAGGCGTAACATCTTTCACATTATACAATAAAATTTTACTGTTTAGGGTTTTTTTTTTTTAATCATTAAAATTTATTTTCTTTTAAAAATTGTGTTTGAAAGACTGCTACGCAAATACTGCGTGACATAAAATATTGCAACAACCGCCATTTTATTCTCTAGGGTCTCTGGTAAAAAAAATTATGCAATGTTTGGGGGTTCTAAGTCATTTTCTAGCAAAAAAAATACTGGATTTTTACTTGTAAGCAACAAATGTCAGAAAATGTTTAGTCTTGAAGTGGTTAATTTTCACTCATCTACAGAACAGAGTATATTCCTTTGATCTAAAATAACCAAGAGATACATTATATCTTTTGTGTTTCCACTTATCAGCATGTTGTAAGAACTTGGCAGACTGGCCGGACTTTTTTTTTTCTTTAACAGCTGTCAGCTTAGGCAGAGAACGGCTCGGAGATAAGACAGTGAGGGGAGAGAAGTATCGGCTGCCGCTCGCCAGGACGCGATTTCTGGTCTCCATGGAGACCTGGCGCCCGGGGTCTGTTGAGGCCTGGGTTTAGGAGTGTGTCTATGGGAATGTTTGACCATTCTTCCAGAAGCACATTTGTGAGGTCAGGCACTGATGTTGGATGAGAAGGCCTGGCTCGCAGTCTCTGCTCTAATTCATCCCACAGATGCTCAATCGTGTTGAGGTCAGAACTCTGTGCAGGCCAGTCAAGTTCCTCGACCCCAAACTCACTCATCCATGTCTTTATGGACCTTGCTTTGTGCACTGGTGCGCAGTCATGTTGGAACCGGAAGGGCCATCCCCAAACGGTTCAAAGTTGGGAGCATGAAATTGTCCTAAATGTCTTGGTATTCTGACACCTTAAGAGTTCCCTTCATTGGAACTAAGGGGCCAAGCCCAACCCCTGAAAAACAACCCCACACCTTAATCCCCCCTCCACCAAATGATTTTGGCCAGTGCACAAACAAGGTCTACAAAAGATATGGATGAGCGGGTTTGGGGTGGAAGAACCTGACTGACCTGCACAAAGTCCTGACCTCAACCTGATAGAACAACTTTGGGATGAATTAGAGCACAGACTGCGACCCAGGCCTTCTTGTCCAACATCAGTGTCTGACCTCACAAATGGGCTTCTGGAAGAATTGTCAAACATTCCCATAGACACTCCTAAACCTTGTGGACAGCCTTCCCAGAAGAGATTAAGCTGTTATAGCTGCAAAGAGTGGGACAACTCAATATTGAACCCTATGGACTAAGACCGGGATGGCATTAAAGTGTATGTGCGTGTAAAGGCAGGTGTCCCAATACTTTTGGTAATATTGTTTATATGTATTATTTTTATATATCTCCACGTCATATGGATTAATCAGTGTCCCTTTTAATGACATCTGTGGACAGCATATCAAGAAAAATATATTTGCATTCTCCCCTGCTGCAACTTCCGTTATGTTTGCTCTACATGGCCCCAATGTATGTGGCAACGTAGCCACCCTCCTTGATGCACGCCTAAGATGGACTACATGAATGTGATCCTACTGCACACACATCCCTGACCGCATAGTGCTAGTCCTCCTGTGTGCATGAGCCCTTAGTAATGATCCATCACTGCATGAGAAAAGGAAGGGGAACAGGTAATTAAAATATGCAAATCAGAGCCAGGAGTGACAGCTTTAATTAAATTCAATAATCAGAGTTGCTGTCTAAAAAATAGCCAGAAGAAAGTTACCTATAATATTTGGCTATACATAAATTATCTTATTTGCATATTTTTAATTCCTGTTGTCCCTTCTCCTTCCTTTTCCCACATGGTGGTGGATCATTATTTAATGGGCTTGTCTGGTATGTAAGGTAGCCCTGACTACAGCCTGAACGGCTAAAGCACATAGGCTTACGTGGAAGTTTATCATTCCTTGCAAATAAATGGATAATCTTAAACTGATCCTTACTGAGGTGCCAGCTTTGTCCTTTGGATTGTGTACTCCAGTGCAGTGAATCATGGGTGTTGCAGCCACGTGCACTGATCTACTCAAACTACAATGTACTTTACATGCACTGCTCTTATTCAGTACATGAAAGTTACAGTAAAAAAAGCCACAGCGGGAAGCACACAAAAGACCCAAACATCTGTATATTCTTTTTTAATTTGCAATAAAAGGATGTGCTTTATGCTGCAGGATTGGGGGTTTCCTTTAATTGGATAGTTCAGTGACATTTTAAAAAATGGTTGTAAAGGTTGATGTTTTTTTACCTTTATGCATTGTATGCATTAAGGTAAAAACCCTTCTGTGTACAGCTCCCCTCCACAGCCCTTAATACTCACCTGAGCCCCCCTCTCAATCCAGTGATGTGCATGGGAGCCTCGGCTGTCCTGGGTTTTTATCTCCTCATTGACTCCTGAGTCTCTCACTCCACTGCTGTCAATCACAGACAGTTAGCCAATGAGGAAAGAGTGGGGGTCAGGGCCGAGCCACGGCTATGTGTTTTATAGACAAAGAGCAAGGCTTGGAAGCGAACATGCACCAGTGCCCCCATAGCAAGTAGCTTACTATTGGGAGGACTGGTTAAGGGGGAGGAGTCAGGAGTGCCGAGAGGGGACCCGAGAAGAGGCTTGGGGCTGCTTTGTGCAAAACCATTGCACAGAGCATGCAAGTATGACATGTTTGTTTTTAAAAAAACAGAAACAAAAAATAAAAATCGAACCCTAAGCCTGGGCACACACTTGTGCGATGCAGACACTGCATGTGATTTGCACAGGAATCGCACCCGCATCGCAAAAGTGTGAACCAGGGCTGAATATGACTATAAGTAAGCATACAGATGCTGTAACAATGGATCAGACAGGAAGGAAAAATTTGCAACAGGGACAAAAGAAATAAATAGACATTCAACCTGGGGTCTAGCCCTCCCCTACCCTATTAAAAAAGGAGGGGGGGTTACCTGTAAAATCCTTTTCTTAACCACTTTCAGCCCAAGGACGTCATATGACGTCATTGACTGAGTAGGGATATCTGAATGATGCCTGCAGCTACAGGCATCATTCAGATATATTTTTGGGCCGGTTATTTTACTGTAGCAATCATAGTGGCAGTTCAGCCGCTTGATCATTCTTAGAGGCAGCGGGAGTGCCCTCCGGTGCTTCTACCGGCAAGCCTGATCAGCGAGCCGGAGAGTAAATCGGTCGCCGTCAGAAGTTGAGCATAGAGATTTCTGGTGACAAGATGGTCCCAAGTCATCTCTATGACCCTCGGAGGGCCGGGGAGCGACGTTATGACTTCATGTTCGGGCCGGCAGAAGTAAACAATGCCGGGCATATGGCTGGAAAGGCGAGGCAGTTTTTTTTTTTTTTTATCTCTGTCTCTCCAGCCTGAAGGAGAGATGTGGGGTCTGTAAGAAATAAAGAAGGACCTGTCATGCAATATTAGAAGGGATGTTTACATTCCTTGTAATAGGAATAAAAGTGATGAAAAAAAAAAGGAGAGAAAGGGTAAAAGTAAAAA
This sequence comes from Glandirana rugosa, assembly GCA_018402905.1. Lineage (NCBI taxonomy): Eukaryota > Metazoa > Chordata > Amphibia > Anura > Ranidae > Glandirana > Glandirana rugosa. Next base: position 2,932,860 of record BLSH010042062.1, on the reverse strand, counting down.
AATAGAAGTAAAATAAACAACAACAAAAAAATGTAAAAGTGCCCCCATGCTCAGAAACGAATGCGTACGCAAGTCGCGCCCACATATGTAAACGGCATTTAAATCATGTGAGGTAGCTCCACGTGCATTAGAGCAGGAGCAACAATTCTAGCCCAAGACCTCCATTGTAACTCTGAACAGGTAACCTGTAAAAAATTTTACAGCGTCGCCTATGGAGATTTTCAAGTACCAAAGTTGGCACCATTCCACAAGTGTGTGCAATTAGCGTGACATGTTCAGTATCTATTTACTCGGCGTAATGTCATCTTTCACATTATACAAAAAAATTAAGCTAGCTTTACTATTTGTTTATTTTTAATTCATGAAACTGTTTTTTTTCCCAAATTGCTGCGCAAATACCGTGTGACGTAAAAAGTTGCAAGCAACGGCTACCATTTTATTCCCTAGAGTCTATGCTAAAAAATAAAATGTATGTATGTGTATATGTGTATATATATATATATATATATATATATATATATATATATATATATATATTAATAATAATAAGTCGGAGTTCTGATTTTCTAGCAAAAAAATTATGATTTTTACATGTAGGAGAGAGGGGAGTGCCAGAATAGGCTTGGTATGGAAGTGGTTAAAGTACATCACAGGCCACAGGCCATCTTCATCTCTATTACAACAGGGTTTTGCTGCCACCTTTTGGGTGATTGGACACTGGCAAAGACGAGAGACAGGAACTCCCCTCCTAGGCATAACCCCACTCCATGAGGCAAGGCTTCACTTTTTGTAGCAAACCATAAATCACAGGCAGACGAGTGGGATCCCTGTGTCCCGTGATGTACTCCAAGAATAGCATTTTACAGGAAGAAAAAAAAATCTGATTTTCTTTACCATACATCCCAGGACACAGGGTATTTTCATCTCCATTGTGATAGGGATGTCCCAAAGCACTGAATAGGAGGGGGGCAACATGGTAACAAGCCAACAGACTCCAAAAAAAACAAACCAAAAGAAGTAGACCCTCATGCAGCAGCCTGCAAAACTCACCAACCAAATGTAGCGGCCTCAGTGGCGCAAACATCCACTTAGTATAACCTTCTAAAAGTACGAACCAAAGGCCAGGTAGGCAGCTTTACAAACTTGAGTTACCAAAGCCTGATGTCCAATAGCCCAGGAGACAAGGATGCTTCTGGTACAAGGAGTCGTCACTGAAAAAGAAGTAAGCTGACAAATCCATTGAGAGATGGTAGATTTGGAGGCTGCATGACCCTTCCAGGGGCCTTCTGGAATCCGACTGACAAATCGCTGCAGTCCATTTCAGGAAACATGTAAAAGCACAAACCACATTCCAAGAGCCTTATCCCCCATCGGCCAAGATTTAGGATGTCCTGGCTGAGATGGAACAAAGAAACCACTTTAGGTAAAAAGGATGTTTGAGGCTGGAGAACCACCTTGTCACAGTGCAGCAGGAACAGTTCCTTATAGGAAAGAGCAGTCAGTTCTAAAACTCTAAGCCAAAAGGAATGGCAACCAGGAAAATAACCTGTGACAGAAGGACCTAATACACTAGCAGAAAAAAAAATCTAAATGTGTAGCAGGGAGGGGTTATGCCTTTGAACAAAATTTCCTGTCTTTATATTTTGTCAGCATCTAGTCACCTGAAGGTGGCAGCATAACCATATTATAATAGAGATGAAGATAACGTGTTCTGGGATGTACATTGGAGAAAAGCATTTTTCTTTTTCTTTGTGTTGCTGCTAACTGGTAAAACATTGTTAGCATAACAGAAAGTAAAAGGTAAGTCTGTAACACTTCCCCACTCTGTAAAAAAAGAAATGTTTTGGACAGTCTAGGCACAGGTGCACCTAAAAATTAAACCATATTGTTCTCAAACAATGGAAAAGTGCCACACCAACACACTGTACAAAATATCTGCTTTAGAAAGCTAAACCAAGATATAAATGAGCACACCAGGGTTATTGTTATCTGCAGCCTTTGGTCCTTTTCTGACTACACAAGACTGAACTGCTGCACTTTACCTCTTCTGTTTAAAGGAGAAGTACAGCCAAAGCTCATTTAGCTGTTCCTCTCCTGTGGATCACAGTTCATTCTGCACTCCTGTGACCCGTTTTCAACCTACAGCAGGTGGGAGTCCACTGTTGGCTGATGTCACAGAGCCAGTCTAGGCTGGGGAAAAATCATGACTATATTGTCGGGATCTGCCCAGGAGTCTGGACCGGCAGCTGGCTCAGCCACTCAACGAGCCGCAGAGAGACTAAGCCAGCCACTCCTGCCCCCTCCACAGCCTAGTGCTCCAGTGAGTGCAGCGGGCAGAGCAGAGGCGGTGATTAATAGTTACCAGCTCTGTGCTCACAGAGTACTGAGAACTGAGTGATCAGCGGTCTTTAATCACTCAGTTCTCAGTCTTAGAGCTGGTGGGGGGACAGATGCAGCATCGGACAGATGCTACATCCACCTAAGCAGACAAGTATGATTTCTATATATTAAAAAAAAAAAAAAAAAAAATCACTTAAATCACTACCAGTATATACTTGTCTATGAAAGTACACAGACTATTAACTAGCAGGTTTAGTGCTACATTGCTGCTAAGAGAGATGTACATTTCTGAATGATCAGAAAAACTCTACATTATATAAAAAGACATTGCATGTCTCGTCTGAAATAAAGAAACTGCCTGTTGGAAAAAAAAATGTGTTTAGCTCCACTTTAATAAAATGTAAAAATGTGTTTAGAAAACCCACCTAGATTGTGTGCTAAAAGTTCGAAGCGATCAGATCCAAAATACAGCTCTGGCTTTCCATTTATGTGAGCCACAATAGAAGGCATACCAAATATCTGCGAGGAAAAAACACAAAAATTAGGGAAAGGAATGAAAAGAGAGCTTGCTAGTTTTCTTGCATAAACGCTTCATTTCTGCTTCCTTCTAAGCGAAATCCGGCAGCCATTACTCAAGCTTACCCCATACTTTAATGCACTATCAGTAGTCTCCTTGAGTTTGTTCTTAACCTCTGGTGTAGATATGCTGGCCAAAACCTTTTTAGCAATGTCCTCCGACATGCCTGCTTTTTTTGCAGCCTAAAAGAAATACATACATATTTAAGTGTAAAAAAATGTAACAAAAACACTATGAAAAGTATAAGAATGCCCTGTGAGGAAATGCAGCATGAACCCTTTAATTGCTATGACCCTGCTTCATTTTGGGACTTCACGTACAAACCCTATTTTCAATGTATTTTATATTCAGAGGAAGCAAATATTACATTAAATTAAAAAGTTTTCTAATGACTCCTTAACTATATATACACACTAAGAAAGAAAAAAGGTTAATTTACAGAACTGAAGATTTTGGTTTATTAAAATATAATTTTTTTTTATGAAGATACCCTGAAGTTGCTACCACAGCACACAATCATAGTATAATCTCCATAACGCCTACTAAAAGTGAGAGATATAATTGTGCCCTTCTAAAAATAACAAAACACGTCTAAAACTATGTGTGCCCTTACAAAATAAAAAATAAGAGGTCACAAATTTGTCAATAGGAGATATTGACTTAAGGCCGGTTGACACCTAGGCAACTTGTGTCGCCCCCAAGTCGCCTGACATGAGAAATCCCATTGAAATAAATGGGAGCCTTTTTAATATACGCTACTCAAGTCGCTCCGACTTCAGAAAAGGTTCCTGTACTACTTCAAGTCGACTTCTATCTGACTTGTGCCCATAGAATTCAATGGAAGTCGTCTCCAAGTCGGATCCCCCATCTATATTGAAGCGACTTTACAGGAAAAATAAAATAATTTTCTAAGGCAACCCCCCTTCCTCTCTTCTCTGATTGGGCACAGGCAAAGTCGCCTGGCATGGAGGTCACTTCAGGTCGTGTTGTAAGTCGCTCAAAGTTGCACTGAAGCCGTCTTAAAGTCGCTTTCAAATCGCCTAGCAAAGTCACCTCTGAAGTTGGATCGCCTAGGTGTGAACTGGCCCTAATACTACTACTTCTATTTATGTTTTATAGATTTAATCAATGTGCAGATTCATTTTTTTTGCACACATACACAACTGAACATTGAACTCCATTTTATTGCAGGCCGCATCAGCCGTATGTTTGCCATCAAAGGGTCGGTTGTATCTGGGGTGTGCTACATACAGAGTGCAGGGTTCAGGATTACACAATGTACAGGGTTCAGGGGTGCGGTATGCACAGAGTGCAACACCAACACCCCCACTCCACCCGGCCCTGCTTCAGCAACTCCCTATGTAGACAGCTCTAGTACCGCCCTGTGTAGGCAGCTCTCTCTATTGCCCATGTATTTGGCTCTGTACCTTGCAGGGATGCAGGGAGATCATTCTGGAAAGCTGTCCCTGCCATGCCCTGTGATGAGGGATCTGTTACATCCAGAAACCTCTGAAAGCAAACCTGTCCCTTGTAAACACAGAAGGCAACAGTGGGGAGCGGGAGAGCCAGAGATGGCAGAATGGAGTTCCGGTTGCAAAATTAAGTGGGAGGGCTACATGACAATACCTGATGGGCTAGATTCGGGCCCAGGGCCTTGTGTTTGACATGTGCTATAGAGCTTGTTCACACCAGCAGTGCTAGGCTACTTTGCCCAACACAGTGCATATGCAAGGAGAAGGCAAATAAGGCCTAATTTTCTATTGTTCCTGCTTTACAGGACACTGCAATGTGAAGCTGTGCATGTTAATAGTATATACTTAGAAACAATAATAATAAAAAAAACAAACAAAAAAAAAAAATCAAACACTATTTTTATAGCTTTTGATTAAAGATTATATTTTAATTACACTCTCTCTCCAGATCTTATACACATATACACTGATCAGCCATAACATTATGACCACAGGCAGGTTATGTGAATTACACTGAATATCTTTTTAAAAACAGAGTTTGGAGGAATGGATGGATGTATATCCAGATTGGTCCAATCCATATATTTAAAGAACAAACATACAAACACTCTGGTACCTAATAAATACACCGAGTAGCCCCATAGGATTGATGTAGACAACTGGTTTTGATTAAAAAGTTTTACATTTTATTACAAAGTTATAAAAAAAAAAAAGTAAATAGACAAACATAATATGTAAAATATTACAAAATGTGGAAAACAAGGCCCAAAGGCCGTAAACAAGTAATATCCAACATGCACGTTACAGGTTCCGTGGCCGTCCATACACGAGATGCAGGGGGGCTGGTCACTGGATATGTTAACTGTGCAAACCTAACATGTTTCAGACCATTATAAGTCCTTCAGTGGTATGAAAATATTTGATTGGGTATGATGCTCTTTAATGCAAAAAACAAGTAATTACTTTCAAAGATATATAGACTCTTAATAAAACATCATAGTAGATAACCGTCACATATTTAAAAAATGCATGTGTGAAAGAGCTGAGAGGAAAAAAAAAAAACACATGATGTATCTCCCTCTTCACCTGTGACCCAGGTGGTGTCTGCGGACGGGAGTGGTCTCCTATGGGAAAAATCTCACATTTTTTCATTTGTAAGTATGTTGTGTTTTTTTTTTTTCTCTCACCTCTGACACATGCATTTTGTTAATATGTGACAGTTATCTACTACTATGATGTTAAATTAAAACAGTCTATACTATTGAAAGTAATTACTTGTTTTTTGCATTATACAGCATCATACCCAATCTAATATTTTCATACCTCTGAAGAAGGACTTATAGTGGTCCGAAACATGTTAGGTTTGCACAGTTAACATATCCAGTGACCAGTCCCCCTTCATCTCGTGTATGGATGGCCACGTAACCTGTAAGGTGCATGTTGGGCATTACACTTGTTTACGGCCTTTGGGTCTTGTTTTCCATATTTTCTAATATTTTACATATTTTGTTCATGTCTATGTACTTTTTTATAACTTTGGAATAAAATGTAAAACTTTTAAATCAAAACCAGTTGTGTTCACATCAATCCTATGGGGCTACTCTGTGTATTTCTTAGGCACCAGAGTGTTTGTATGTTTGTTCTTTGAATATCTCATTACAACGGAATCTAAAAGTTGGTAGGATATATTAGGCAGCAAGTTTACACATTGTCCCTGGAGTTGATTTATTGAAAGCAGGAAAAAAATAAATGAACATTGCAGTTTGTTGTGTATGGGGCTGCATAGCCATAGACTGTCTACAATGCCGTGTGCCAGCTCGCCTGGTCTGAGGAATCACGTTTCCTTTTAACTGGGGAAGATAGGGCATCAGGATGCAGTACGGGAAGAAAGCAGCCGGAGGAGGTAGAGTGATGTTTTGGGCAATGTTCTCGTGGGAAACCTTGGTCCTGCTATTCATGTGGCTGTTGCTTGACACATACCACCTACCTAAACATTGTGGCTGACCAAGTTCACCCTTTATGGAATAGGTATTCCCTGGCCTCTTTCAGCTGGAAAAATGGTTCAAGAATGGGTTGAGGAACACAAGTTTGAGATCTGGAGAATTCAGAGGCCAAGTCAACATCTCAATCCAATTGAGCATTTGTAGGATGTGCTGGAAAACAAGTCCAATCCATGGAGGCCCCACCATGTAACTTACAGAACCTTAAAGGATCTGCTACTGACTGTTTGCTGCCAGATACCGCAGCATACCTTCAGAAGTCTAGTGGAGCCCATGCCTTGATTGGTCAGGGCTGTTTTGCTGGCAAAAGGGGGACCTGCTCAATATAAGGCGAGTAGTCACAAAGCTATGGCGGATCGGTATATATGTATGTATGTATATATACACACACACACACACACACACACTCTCTTACACACGTAACATTCTTGCAACCCTGTTGGACTATGTCTGCACAATGTGTGTTAAAACTTCTTACAGTTTTAAACAGATGTGCATGTGACAGGGGGACAATTCTGAAGCACAGTTGGGAGACAGTTGTCACTGCATAAAATCACCACCCAAACAGAACTGCCTAAACAAGGGTATTCATTAAAAAACCTTCTGGTATTCTTTAATCAAACTGCTTATTTTCAGCTTTCAGCTGTCAAACCAATGTCTTGACATTAGAATGTGATGTTCATATGGATAGTCACAGCACATTATAGCAGATTCTAGAGTAATAATAGTACTAATACTAAAAAATATACAATAAGACAGTCATTACCTCCAGTATGCTCTCTGGTTCAGTAATATCTTTATCCTATAAAACAATAACACATTAGGAGCATTGATACACCATATACATTATCATGTCAATTAGAGAAAACAAACAAGAATAGGCACATGAAGCAGAACTGACCTCAGACCAGATCCGCACCCAGAGCTCCCTTGAAACCGGTTCTAAGAATTCAGGATGCGTCATCTGAACAGCCGTGACAAAGCGCATGGCTGAGAGACTTCCTGTAAGAAAAACGGGTAACTTTTAGTATGGAAAAGCATGCGACTCATTTATCCCTCTAACATGTAATAGTACTGAGTGACTGTCACAGTACTATTAACATTGAAGGGACAATTCTCAGCCCTGTGTAAGTTCCAGCTACAGCAGGCATGTCAAACACAAGTGGAAAAAATGGGCAGATTTTTGTGAAAAGATACTTCAAGGACAGTCTAGGGTGGCCACACTTCTCCTCCATAGATACAATGCAATGAGCACGCTTTGCTGCCCTAGGACAGAAAGTGTATTATTGGCAGAACATGACAATAGATGGAAACAAGAACTGAAAAAAAAAGAAACTAATTAATGCAGCCACCATGTTTAAAGCCTTCTCTGAGGAAAGGAAAAATGCTCCCTTGCAGCGGGGCTGCCCCAAACTGCAAAGATTAAATGACAATTTGGGTCTGGGGGGCTGCGAAAAGCAGTTGTTCTTACTAGATCCTCTGATCCACCAGCAGGTGGCACTCTCTTCTGCTCCCCTATACTCTAACAATGGGCTGTCCCTCAGCATCCTCATAGCTAATACAGGGTTATGGGCATAGTCTTGGTCTTGATGACTTTGAGGCCGAGTTCACATGTGCAGCTGCGGGTTTGTCCCTGGGGTCCAGTGCGTGTCTGTTTGCCAGTTCATGTGAAATTCAGGTCCTGAATTCACACCTAAACCAGACCAAAATATGCATAGGACCCTTTTGCAAACCACTCCGCAGTGGCCCCGGACAGGACCATTGAGAGCCGTCACACATGCCTGTCATGTGAATTGGATGCGAAATCCATTCATTTCACATATATCTGAACCCAGACTAAAGCAGCCTTTTTCAACCAGGGTGCCCGGAAACCCTGGGGTGATTTCAGGTTTATTTAGGGTGCCTAAGCAAAATGCCTCAAAATTGCACCAAAATTGTATGCATGCCATCGGTTGGATGAAGCCTGCCTTTTAGTTACACAAAGCGATACGTTTTTCGTTGTGCACCATTACCAACCTTCCAGCTGCTGGCATCCTAACAACCAAGGACATCATCGGTCGATAAGGAGGATGTTGGGCACCTGCACAGAATCCTTGCTTGCCCATCCCCTGCCCCTCTCCGTCAGCACTGAGGTTACATTAGAGTGAGGGAAAAGAGAAATTCTGGAATACTAATCAGTACCATTGCGCAAAGGTGTATTTGCTTTGGAAGAATAAATCACCTCTAATGTTTGGTGTCCCACATGTGTAGATGGTTGCTGCATTATGTAAAACTATTTATTTCCTTTTTCACATTTTAGAACAGGGTGCATAAATTTAAATGGTCTCCTGACTGAAAAAAGTTTGAGAAATACCACCTATGAGGACCTGCATCCACCAGAGTGCAGAGGAGAAGAGGCTGCAAACAGCCTGGAGGAAGCATGCACGGAATGGGGATCAGGTTAAAACTGCTTTTTGGGGCCCCATAGAGCTAAACAAGCATTTCACTCTATTCCTCTGTAAGTGAGCATTTTTCTTTTCCCGGAAGATCAGCTTTGAGAAATGGTAAGCTGCAAAATATTACATTTTTTTTTTGGGGGGGGGGCTTAGAGACAACATTAAGCATTCTACATTCTACCAAATGTGCCAATTTTGAGGTGAGCTTGTTGCCATCTACTGGACTATTAAATTATTGCAGCCATGTAACAAGCACACATTAAAAAGACAACTGTTACTTTTATTTAATTAGTTCTTTCAACCCCTCTAGTGCTGCCCACTTGGTGTTATACTTCCCTTCAGTGCCAAGGCAATGTTCACTATGCAGCCCCGCTTGAAGCCACACAGCCATTTCTCAGAAAGATGGATGCTTTTTTACTGATCATGCACGCTGTGGTCCCTTTCCTTCTATGGGAAAGTTGTATTTTGAGTGACTACTTGAGAACCAGTAGGGTAAATACGGCCCTGTCTATTATTCTGCTCACTTGCAATATCCGAGTAAAAATTTTGTGTTTAAACTTAAAAAGGATCCTTATATGCGAAAAGTCCAACTCTGGAAAATTTACCCTAACCACAGACTTGCCACCACTACAAGAGTGAAATGCTTGCCTAGTGGGATACAAATAAGCAGTAATAATTTTTTTGCTTTTTTTCGTCATACAGTGAAGGTTCAGCAGTCCCGCACTGATGGCACAGGCCCGCCGACATTACAGGACGTCAGAGTGGAGAAGAGCGCTGGGTTTCAGGGTAATGATGAACAAGGTAGGTGTTACTACTCATTTAGATCCCCGTAGAGTAAAAAAAACAAAAAAGGATTTAACCCTTTCAGTGGGGGGTAGGACATATTGCAAGAGTCCTTTTTACACATGATTTTAAAGTGTTAGTAAACCCAGCAATATAAAAATTCACCCCCCCCCCCCCGACCCGACAGTGCACACAGCTTCTAAATCTTTTTATATCAAAACACTGCTGCTATATACCTTTTTTTCCCATCTGTATATTGCAGTCAGGTGGTAAACTGCAAGTAGCCAGGGCTTCCCCAGTGTTCAAATAGGAGGAGGAATTTCACTCTCTGATGATGAAACTTCCTTTGCATCAGTGACCCTTCGGCCAGAGCGGATTGGTGCTTTGCCAATGACATGCTCAGTTCACAAATACTGCATCTAGAAATGCACTGCAGCCTGTGTCCATGTGAAACAGGAAGATTGAACAGAGCATGTGCAATGTCTCCACACTGTCTGCACGTAGCATAGTATAGTAGAGTCTAATATAGTAGACAGGGCAAGCAGGAAGTATCTGGCCATACAAGATCAAAGAGCCTTTTTACACAATACAGAGGATTAACCCCTTAAGTTACATAGTGAGTATAGCAAGCATGCTATTCTTCATATACAGAAAGATTTTACTGTTGTGGGTTTAGTAACACTTTAAAACCCCTCTATAACTTGAGGGATATACATAAAGCAGTGAATATGACATTCGCCAGTCACTGAAGGTAAATGTGTTTTAATATAATATACAAACAAATGATACACCACCAGTGAATGTTTGCTGAAAGTCACATTCATTGCTGTTTGGAGAAGTGGTCAACTGGCACTGAGGTGTCTCAGCTGGAAAAGCAAAGCCCAGAAATATTCTACACAAAAATTGTGACCAGGAGGCTGTATTTAATTTGATGTAAAAATTGGGTAAAATTGATAAAATTGGGTAACTGACCGAGCCTATGGAATTATTTGTGCTACAAAAGGGGTGCTTGGACTCTTCCTACTGAAATCCTCGCCTCTGCACTTGGAAACTAATCTTTCACACCATTCTATGAAAATGAATTTATGTATTGTGGCCCTTCAATAAAATCACCAATCACATAAAATGTAACCTATACTTTAAAAATATGGAGGCTGCTACATATGACCTTTTCAAAATGCTAGCTGCCTGGCTGTCATGTTATGTTCTGACCTGGAACTAGACTAGGAGTTCCCACTTTATCCTGACCTCTAATAAGCATGCTTATTCGGAGTCTGACTCTGTACTGCAACCAGCAGCTACTATTAACAAAAAAAAATTATGCAGTACATCTGTGCAATATGTGCACAATTTTCCCACGTTTTATCCCATGAAAGACCTTACAAGTGCAGAATAATACCTGTTAATCTCCCAGAAATGCAGTCAACAGTTAAAGTGGAATTTCACATGAAATTGGAAGTTCCGCTCATTTTACTCCTCCTCCCCCTTTTTCATTAGATGCAAATATTGTTTTTTTTCAAGGGGCCATGTACCTAGTTTAGGCCTCCCCCCTCCCTGTCTACAACCTCCTGGAACACGTCACAGGTCCCAAGAGGCTGCAGGTCCATTCAGAGGGCGAAGTGACCTGTGCAGTGGGGAACGGACTGTAAACTACTAGAACGTCACAGCTGACTTCCAGCACTCAAGATGGTGGCGCCAGGGACCAGAAGACCCTTAAAGAACTGGCCCAGGTGATGACAGCGCTGGATTCCTAGACTGATGAGCACCTGTTTATTTTTTTCTGCAAAAGGCCGGAGTTCATCTTTAAAGCGTTTGTTACCCAACACTTCATATTGCTGATATGTGCCTGCTATACCATGTACTTGTATGAGAAAGTATCCGGTTCTCTTTGTATTGCTTCCTTTGTGTGAAATCTCTGGTGTTCCTGCCAGTCCCTCTACTTTCCTATAAAAACTGACCACACTAAGCAGGAGAGCACATCATGGTCAGTTCTCTAGCTGTACTGGGAACACAGCCTGCTCTCCTCCAATGATTAGACTTGTCCTGACACGCCCCCGGCTGCACATCCATTCACTGGGAAGCTCAGTGTGCTGTTGCTTCTCCTCCCCCCAGCTCTTATGCAGCTGAGAACAGAGGGAATGTGATCTCCTATAAAAAAAAAAAAAAAAAAAAAAGGGGGAAAAAAAAGGTATTTATATGTTTTTATTATAGCTATACAAAAATGTTTTGCCTTTCATTTCCATTTTAAACTGAATGGGTTGTTTTACAAGGTGATCATTTACAATTACTTTAAGTCCTGTTGTGGGTTGACAACACACAGCAGTTTTTGACACATGTGACTATTGGGTGTACTGTAGTCAGCCCTGCCAAATGTCTTTTTGCTTCACTACTTAACCACTGCCACTAAGATCTCTACAACATAAACGCTAGTTATAACACAGTCCAAGAAAAGAACTAGGAGGGCTAAAGTAGAACTATAGGCAAAACTTTTTTTTCCCCCCATTTTAGATATAGTAAGGGAAGGTTATAACCCCTGTAAGGTTTATTTTTGCCATCTTTGTCCCATTGGGGAGATTTACCTTCACTTCCTGTCCCGTAGACAAACAGGAAGCAAGTGGAAATCTGTGAAAGGCCTCATGCACACTGAAGCTGATAAACGGACGGTTTTGGGAGTTTGGGCGTTTTGTTTTTTAACAGCCCTTAAACCCCCCTCTATGTTATCCTATGTGTCCATGCACACATGGATATTTTTTGACATTTAACAGCAGGGGAGTTTATGGGCCGTTGTCTCAACACCCTAAACTCACATTCAACAGTTCTTCTGACCCCAGAACTGTGGCCGGTCGACTCTATTGCGTGAAACTATGTACCTGTATGTCATTTCCTGTAATAGACATCGGGGGCACGCACTGACAAAGGGGGAGCCAATCAGCGGGTCCGGCGGAAGGGATGTCCATCGGCCACCCACGATTGCTACAAGGCAAGTCCCCATTCTGACAGGGAAGGACACAAATCTTCTGTTTCTGCTAAATAGGAACACGGATCTCTGTGTTCATCCACTGAGTCCATCTCCCACACAGTAAGCAAGCACCTCCTAGGGACACACTTAACCCTTTGATCGCCCCTGGTGTTGACCCCTTCCCTGCCAGTGTCATTAGTACAGTGGCAGTGCATATTTATAGCACTGTTCACTGTAATAATGTCACTGGTTCCCAAAAAAAAGTGTCAAAGTGTCAGATGTCCACCGCAATGTCGCAGTCCCGCAAAAAAAAAAAAAAAAAAAAAAAAAAAAAAAAAAAAAAAAAAAAAAAAAAAAAAAATCGCTGATCGCCACAATTACTAGTAAAAAAAAAAGCCATAAAAATATCCCATAGTTTGTAGACGCTATAACCTTTGTGCAAACTAATCACTATACGCTTATTGGGATTTTTTTTTACCAAAAATATGTAAGCAGAATACATATTGGCCTAAATTTATGAAGAAATTAGATTTATTACATTTTTATTGGATGTGTTTTATAGCAGAAAGTAAAAAAAATATTTTTTTTTTTTTTCAAAATTGTCACTCTTTTTGTTTATAGTGCAAAAAATAAAAACCACAGAGGTGATCAAATACCACCAAAAGAAAGCTCTATTTGTGGAAAAAAAAAAAAGACACATTTTATTTCGGTACATCGTTGCACGACCGCAAAATTGTCAGTTAAAGTAACGCAGTGCCGTATCGCAAAAAATGGCCTGGTCATTAAAGAGGTAAAACCTTCCGGGGCTGAAGTGGTTAATGAGGTGCTTTTTGTTGCGTTTTTTAAACATTCACCGAAAATGCAGCATGCAGAACTTTTAAGAATGCACAGCACCCGCAGCGCATTGGTGTGAGGAATTCTATAGGATTTAGGCCTCATACACACGGACGTTTTTTGACGCCGGCGTTTTTTTGCAGCTCTCCATGTTAGTCAATGGCCCCATAAAAACGTTGGCGTTTTTGAGCTGTAGATGGCATCGGCATTAGTGAGCTGAAAGTAGAACCCATGGCCATAGCGTTCTGAGGCTGTAAAGTTTTGGCGTTTTTTTGACGCCAACGCCGCAAAAACGCCATACCGGCATTAACCGGCGTTTTTTGACGCCAATGTTTTTAGGTTGAAAAATAGCAGAGGGATGATTTTTTTTTAAAAACGTCTATTGACGCCGACGCTCACTAACGCCGATGCATAACGCCGAAAAACGCCAAGTTTTTTTCCTTGACGTTGGGCCCGATGTTGTTTATTTTTTAAGAAAAATCCGTGTGTATGAGGCCTAAAAGGGATACATTTGTAATGCATTTTTTTTTTCTGCTTTTTAAAGGCCAAAAGCGCACCAAAAACTGATCAGTGTGAAAGGTCCCTAAGACCATATAGTGGGGGCACTAACACCTCTCAATAACTGTAGGTACCCTGATTATTTGCAACATCTTAAAATGCGCATTGATCACCTATATGATTATGTCTCAGAAAAAGCACTGACCAAAGTCAGCGAAGGACTAACCTTTTTTAATAATTACATGAAAGAAGTCACTTGGTCCTTTCAGAGGAACATCGCAGAATTCAGCAAGTCTCACCAGATCCTGGTTCATGTATGCTCCTTTTTTGGGAACCATTGCAGGTGGAGAATTACCTATAAAAATGAGTTCAAGTAAATAGTAATGAGTAAAATGTATATTTTATACACATAGTATTTTCACAGTTTCTGAATGATCTGACGTAACCTTTGCAGGAAATATTCCCCTATACACTATATCACAAACAGGGTCAGGAATGAGCAAATCTCAGGAGCTAGGTAAGCAATGCAACATTAGACTTGGCAACCAAATGTTGAAAATGGGTTTTCCACCTTCACCTCCGAGCTAGGGTCACCTTGTTCAGATCCATGTCAAGCACTTTCAAAGTCTGGGCTAAACAGAACAAAAAGAAAAAAAAAAAAAAAAAGAAGACCCAAACTCAAAGGCAGTGCAGGTACTATTTCTTGAAAGAAACATAACCTCAAATGAACCCTAGAAAAAAAAAAAAAAAAAAAAAAAAAAAAAAACACCTGTAAACTAAAGGCATAAGTGGGAGCTGCAGTTTACAGTACGGGCTCTCGTGGTCTGGCACGATAAGCCGGACCTTCAGAGCGCATGTGCCAATGTGCAAGTTTAGGAGATATTCACGGTACCTACAGATAAGCCTTCTTATAAGCTCACATGTAGGTACATGTAAAAAATAAAACTTTACTTCCACTTAACGGTGGTTTTAGCATTAAATATGAAGGTGGAAAACCCCTAAGGCAGGCCAAACACGGTGCAAATTTCTTTCCTGCAACCACGGCTGCACGATTTCCCCATCAACACAGACATTGCTGACAAGGGAATCCCTTCTGCCGAGCAATGGTCTTCTCCTGGAGGAGGATGCTGTCCCCGATGGTAGAAGACAGTGATTATCGCTAGCGCCTATAGTAGCAGAGAATTGGGCAGGCTGGTTGTGCCCAAGTTGATCAAACAACTTGGTACATTCAGCCTGCCCATTAACGGTTTGGATCTTGTCCCGGTTCCTGCTGAACTGGCCGAGATTTGAACCGTGTATGGCCGGCCTGAAAGTTTTTTCAATTGTCAATTGAATGGGAAAAGCTTGCCTTCTCTACCATCTGACAGCTTGTAAGCCGAGCTGTCCAAATTAGTTACACAAACCAAGAAAATAATACAGCCCCTCCAAATATAGAAATTACTAGCTTAAAGCATGTGCCATGAACACACTATTCATAATGTGCAAAAAGCATCCACAATATTCACATATGATGAAAAATTAAATCAGTGTAAATAAAGTCAAATGCAAAAGGGTCCAAAATATGTGATAAATATCACCACAAAGAAAGTGTCTTCCTCCAGATAATGGAAATTCACTTAACCGCGTGTGAGCAACACAGCTAGGATGCACTCAGACATTAACCCCTTCATATCCGCGCTATAGCTGAAAGACCATGGACGTCCGCCCTTGTGCATGCTCCCGGCGCGATGTCCGCTCGTGACCCGCAATCACCGTGACCCGCAGAGCTGCAGAACGGGGAACAGCCCATGTAAACACGGCGGTTCTCCGTTCTGTTAAAGGGGACACAGAAGATCTACTGATCCCTGTCACTGGGATCAGTTAGATCTGTTATGTCCCTGCCAGCCCCGCTCCCACAGTGCTAGAACACATACAGGGAACACAGTTAACCCCTTCACTGCCCCCTTAGTGTTAACCCCTTCACTGCCAATGATATTTACACAGTAATCAGTGGACATTTACATTTCTTATCACTGTATAAATGTCATTGGTCCCAAAAAAGTGTCAAAAATGTCTGACATGTCCGCCCCAATATCAAAGTCCCGATAAAAATCACAGATCGCCGCCATTACTAGTAAAAAAAAATAAAAAAACGCCATAAATCGATTCCCATCGTTTGTAGATGTGATAACTTTTGCGCAAACCAATCAAACGCCGATTGTGATTTTCTTTTACCAAAAATATGTAGAAGAATATATCTCGGCCAAACCCAATGAATAATTTTTTTTGGATCTTTTTTATAGCAAAAAGTAAAAAAAAAAAAAGGGGGATTTTATTAAAACTTACCGTAAAATCCTTTTCTCTGAGTTCACTGACAGACGCAGCCCTTCATTGACATGTGGGTTAGAGGCACATCCTACTAGGAGTTAACTAGGCAAATAGAAAGAAAGCAAGCTGGCCCCTCCCAGGGGGCCGTCCTCTCTCTCCCATATAACCCCCCTGCTCTGCTTAGCATATCAGTTCGTAACAAGCCGTACAAATGCACCACAGAGGGGTGGGTGCTGCGTCTGACAGTGAACTCAGAGAAAAAGATTTTACGGTAATTTTTAATAAAATCCCTTTTTCTCTTACATTCACTGACAGATGCAGCCCTTCATTGACATGTGGGGATGTCCCAAAGCGGTGTCAGTAAAGAGGGGTGGGTAAACGACAACAACTGTGCCAAACAGAATCCTCTCAGGAGGCGCCAGTCGCGCCTACACTGCCGCCTGTAAAACTTTACGGCCAAAAGCAGCATCCGAAGATGCTGACACATCAACTTTATAAACGTGTGCACCGAGGCCCAAGTAGCCGCCTTGCACACCTGTGACACCGAAGCCTGGTGTCTGAAAGCCCAAGAAATACTAACGGCCCTGGTAGAATGAGCCGTGACTGGAAAAGGAGGGACTTTGCCCTGAACAGTATATGCATGAGTCACGGTCTGCCTGATCCAATGGGAAACAGTAGCCGACAAGGCCGCCAACCCTTTGCGCGGGCCTTCTGTCAGCACAAACAGCGCATCAGACTTCCGAAAAGAAGCTGTAGCCGCCAAATACACCCGCAAAGCCCTCACGACATCCAATGAATGCAACTCACATTCCTTAGGATGCGATGGGTGCGGACATAATGAAGGAAGAACAATATTTCATTAATGTGAAAAGAAGAAACCACCTTCGGTAGAAACGAAGGAGAAGGGCGCAAGACCGCCTTGTCCTTGTGAAGGACCAAGTAAGGAGACTTGCAGAATAACGCTGCCAGCTCAGATACCCGCCTAGCGGATGTAATGGCCACCAAGAAGGCCACCTTCTGCGACAGCAATTGCAAAGGAATATCCCTGATTTTCTCATATGGCGGTCTCTGCAGTACAGAAAGTACCAAATTCAAATCCCACGGTGCCATAGGCGACCGTACCTGAGGAGCCACATGGCGCACACCCTGTACAAATGTACGAAACAACGAATGTGACGCCAAAGGCTGCTGAAAGAGAATCGCTAGAGCCGAAATCTGACCCTTGAGAGTACTCAATGCCAAACTTTTATCCAGGTACTGCTGCAAAAAAGCCAGCACCCGGGACACAACATAAGAGCGGGGGTTCCAACCCCCCGCCTCGCACCAAGCAATATAGGCCTTCCAGGTGCGATGATAAATCTTGCGCAAAGTACACTTGAGCGCTTTAAGCATGGTAGGGATCATGGAGTCAGAAACACCCCTATCCCTCAACACCTGGGACTCAATAGCCAAGCCGTCAAAGCCAGCAAGGGTAAAGCAGGGTGCAAGATGGGTCCCTGAGACAACAGATCTTCGTGCAGCGGAAGGCGCCAGGGAACATCTGCCACCATTCGCAGGGACGCCAAGGCCAATCCGAAGCTACCAAGATTGTCGGAATCCCCTGCGCTTCCACCCTGCGCAGTAGCCGTGGTAGAAGCTTGATGGGAGGAAACGCGTACAGAAGTCGATACCGACACCAAGGCGCTACCAGTGTCAGCGGGTCTCTCGTCCTGCACACAAAAGTCTTTACCTTGTGATTGAACCGGGATACCATGAGCTTCACATCTGGTGTGCCCCACTTGAGGCAAATCTGGCGGAACACTTCTGGATGTAGGGACCATTCCCCCTGATCCAGCGTCTGGCGACTGAGAAAGTCCGCCTGCCAATTTTCTATGCCCGGAATGTAAATGGCGGAAATCGCCGGCACATGAAGTTCTGCCCATCGCAGAATGAGAGCCGCTTCCGAGCTCCTTGTTCTGCCCTGATGGTTCACATACGCCACTACCAAAGTGGTACGGTAGTGGCGTTGTCCGACTGAACCCGAACCGGGAGGCCGCGCAACCTTACCGTCCAGTGGGAGAGACAGAGCCTGATCGCCCTCAGCTCCAGCACATTGATTGGAAGGCGGGATTCCTGCGCTGACCAACGGCCCTGAGCAGACAGCTGCCCCAGGACCCCACCCCAGCCCGATAGGCTGGCGTCCGTTGTGAATATCAACCAATTCAGGGGAAGAAAAGACTTCCAACGTTAGAGCCGGGGCCCGAAGCCACCAGGTCAACGACTCTCTGGTCTGAGGATCCAGTCTGATCAGCTGGTCTAAGGAGAGTGGAGACTTGTCATACCGAGACAGAATCGCTCGCTGAAGGAGCCGAGTGTGACTTTGGGCGTATGGTACCGCCTCGAAAGCTGAAACCATGAGCCCCAACACCCGCATACAGAACCGTAAGGAGGACCACCGGCGTTACAGCAGGGTTCGCACCGCTGCTTGCAGTGTCAGTAACTTGGCCGGAGGTAAGAACACCTTCGCCTGCTCCGTGTCCTGAATCAGACCCAGATATTCCGGGTGACAGGACGGTGTCACCGTCGATTTCTGCAGATTGATCAGCCAGCCAAAGACCTTTAACGGAGTCATGGTGATAGTCACATTCTCCTCCAGAGCCGAAGCAGACTCCGCTCTCAGGAGCAGGTCATCTAGGTATGCTACCACCGCAATGCCTCTCTGCCTCAGTAGCGCCAGCACCGGGGCAAACCAGCTTGGAGAACACCCGAGGAGCCGAGGCCAGACCGAAGGGAAGTGCCACGAATTGGTAATGGAGATCTCCCACCTCAAAGCGCAGGAAGCGCTGGTACCGGAGACAAATGGGAACATGGGAGGTACGCGTCCCTGATATCCAGGGATGCCATGAAAATCCCCTTGGTGCAGGGCGGCCACGACCGAACGAACAGATTCCATCCGGAATTTTCACGCTTTCACAAAGTGGTTTAGCGCCTTTAGGTCCAGAACTGGCCTTGCCCCCCCCCCCCCCTTTTTGGGGACCACGAATAGGTTGGAGTAGAAACCATGAAACCTTTCCAACTGAGATACTGGCACGATCACCCCCTGGTCAGAGAGTGCCGGAACAGACATTAGGAGGGCCTCCCGACGCCCATGAGGGAGTCTTAAGGTCGATGGGAAGAACCTGTCTGGGGGTAGAGTGCTGAACTCTATTCTGTACCCGGAGGACACCGCTTCCTGCACCCACCGGTCGGAAACGCGGGCAGTCCACCTGTCTGCGAACCCCAGAAGATGGGGGCAACCCATCATGCAGATGAGGGCTTGTCCTGTCTTTTCGTTCTTGCGTTGCCAGGGACGTTGTAGTTGTAGAATTTGGTATAGATACTGGAATCTATTTATTTATTAATACTAGCCCCTTCCCGCCCTATAGCCGAAATACGGCTATAGCGTGGACCTGAATTGCTGGGGGGGCGTCCATGGACATCCTCCCGAGCATGCGCTGTTTGCGTGTCCCTGCAGGGACGCACACCGCGCGCTCTGTGATCACTGAGTCTATAAGACTCAGCTGATCACAGATTGGAGTAAGGGGCCGATCCCCATCCCTGTCAAACCAATGACAGCTGATCATGTGATGTAAACAGAAGATCGGTAATCTGTGTTTCTTTTTTCCCCTCACGCTATCAGCGTGAGGGAAAAAAAAAAGCCAATCACTGGCTTCTGTCAAAGGAACATTGGTCCCTCACATAGAGAGCCACGGCTGCTTCAACTGTGCCCACCAGTGCCACCTACCTTTGCCCAACAGTGCCACCTATCAATGCTAACTAGTGCTGCCAATCAATTCCCATCAGTGTCACCCACCAGTGCAACCCACCGGTGCCCACCAGCGCAGCCCATGGGTGCCTCATCAGCACACATCAATGAAGGAGAAAAATTACCTGTTTTCAAAATTTTATAACAAACTATGAAACGGTTTTTTTTTTTTTCAAAAACGTCTGCCTTTTTTCGTTTTATCAGCAAAAGATAAAAAAAAATCCAACAGTTATTAATTACCACCAAAAGAAAGCTCTATTTGAGGGGAAAAAAAATATATAAAAAAATCTCATATGGGTGCAGTGTTGCATGACCATGCAATTGCCATTCAAAGTGCAACAGCACTGAAAGCTGAAAATTGGTCTGGGCAGGAAAGGGGTTTAAGTGCCCAGTAAGCAAGTGGCTAGTAATGGCAGTGAACAGCGATTTATAGTGGGACTGCGATAGTGTGGCAGAAAATCTGACACTAGCTGGCACTGGCTGGGGGGTACACTGATAGCAATAGTGACACTAATACAGTGATCAGTGCTAATAATATACACTGTCACTGTACTAATGATTTTGGCTTTGAATGGGTTAACATCTAGAGGCGATCAACAGGTTAAATATGTGCCTAACAACGTGTAATGCATGTTGCTTTTAATAAGCGATCTTGCTGTTTTTTCCCTGCTTGGCAGGGAATAAAAAGAAAAAAAAAAAACGCAAAATTGCCTGTCAGTGTTCAGAGCTCTGTGTTGTTTAAAACACAGGGCTCCCTTCTGTGAATGATGGAGCCGATCAGTGGGTCCCAGTGATCAATCATTGGCTGGGACCCGCTGATCCGCTTGTGCTGTAATAAATCACAGCACAGCCGGGAAGGAAGGCACCCGCGCCCCCTATCTGGAAGTGCTCATCACGTACCAGATAGGTGATCCAGCGCAGAATGGCCGCCCTGCAGCAGTATATCTGCATAGGGCGGTTGGCAAGTGATTAAAGTACTTTGCTTAGTCCTGTATTTTCATACCTGTTGTATGTATTATTGCCCCGAGGAATCCAGGACGAAGCTGAACATCTACATTCCATATATTTCTATATCGGCACATGACCTGATACAAAGGGAAAATGTAATATTTATTTCATGCATACTTCAATTTATCACATACCCATACATATCTGATGTCTAAATAACATTTTCATGCTTTGTTTCACAAATGATTTTTTTTCTGTAAAACACGTTTGTTAGTCCAGCTAGGCCTCAAACACACTGTTTAGCAGACAGATGAACTGGGAAAGGGGCGAGATGTGTGCAGAGATAAGAGCTGCAGAAGGCAGACTGTGCAAAGTGAGAGTTGTGGAGGAGGGAACAGGTAGTGCAGGGGGGGGGGGAGGAGGGGGGGATCATGTTGTGAAAAATGAGAGCTGTGGAGGATGGGACAGGTTGTTGTGCAGAGGTGGAATATGGCGGGTGGCAGATGTAAAAACCGTGGGGATTGGGGTGAGCTTTAGATGGGGGTGCAGACGTGAAATGTGGATGGGGGCGCAGAGGTGAGTTGCAGAATGGGGGTGTAAACTGTGGCAGGAGGGGTACAGAGATGGGATGTTGCCAGGGGGGAAAAGGCGACTTGTGCATGGGGGTGCTAATGTGAACTGGGGATGGGGGTGCAGAGGTGAGCTGTGAGCAGGGGGAGAAGAGGTGACCTGTGGATGGGGGACACAGAGGTTACTTTGAAAGGGTGGGGGGAGGGGGAATACTTCTTGAGGGAAAAGGGATTTTTCCTTAGGGAAAACCAGGGAAATTTGCAGGGGGACAGTAAAGCATACCAAGTTCAGTGACCAAGAGTATGTAATGTAAGGCACAGCATGCAGGATGCAGTGGTGACATTTTTGTAACATACTTTGAACATTACTATGAACAATACTTAGAAACCACTATACTCTGTATGCTGTGCTGTACGTTACAAGGCCCCTCTGGATGGAACTCCTAAATGCTATACTCTATACAATAAGGGTCCTTTCACACATGCGGAGCCCGTTATGACGGGCTCTGCTGCTCAGCGGGGATCCATCCGCTGATCCCCGCTGAGCCGACGGATGACAGGACAGTCTCTGCACTTCGTGCAGAGACTGACCTATCAGAGCTCCATTCTCCTCTATGGAGAATCGGATGAACACGGACCGTCTGTCCGTGCTCATCCGATCCGATCTGCCAGGCGGATGGAAAATAGGGCTTCCATCCGTCTGTTTCTGGCTGATTGGAGCGGATCGGGTGTCAGCGGATGTCACCGCTGACATCCGCCGATCCATAGAGCACAATGGAGCGTCCGTTTGGGTCTGCCTGAAAAACTGACAGGCGGACCCAAACGGACCGTATGTGTGAAAGAGCCCTAAGTGTTGCGTTACATACTGCTGAGCCCTGTATTCTGTATGCTGGACTGCATATACTTTACTACTGCACTGGGCAATATGTTACATATTCCTGACCCTTGCACTCTGTACACAGGGCAATATGATGCATATTCCCGAGCACAAGGGACGCTTTACATTGAATGTAAGTACTGTCCCTTTTGCTGTTTTTTATTTTTCTGTGCCGTGTGATACACACTTCTCACGACTAAACAATATACACTTCTGAACCATGTGTGTTATGTACACCCAAGTCCTATACTTTGTGTGTTACACATTCCTGAACTAATCGCCTTGTGGGATACGCAGTTCTGAGCCTTAACTTGTTATCAATATTTGGCACCACTGTACTTCTTTCTTCTAAGGTGTGGCCAGGTGTTGGCTGGCGAGGGCAAGTTCCTACAACTATTCTCGGAGAAAGAAAAAAAAAAAGCCCTGCTCACAAATGTGTACAAGAAATCCAGCATGTAAAAACATATACTGTTATCTGGTATGCACTTAAAGCGGTAGCAAATTTGGAAGGGAGGCACTTTGTCCAAAATGAGAGCTGTGGAGGATGGGGGGGGGGGGTAGTGTCAGAGGTAAGAGCTGTGGATTGGGGTGTAAACTGTGGCTGAAGGGGTGCAGAGGTGAGATGTTGCCAGGGTAGCAAAGATGGGTTGTGGATGGGAGGGCGTCGAGGTGAACACTGAGGAACGGCCAGCTTCCGAGGGATCGACTCCAATACACGCGGACCGAATGCTGCCCGACACTCGCCCGTGTGTGCGCTAGTCTTTACAGTTTAATACCACTTTTAAGACACAGTTTTAGGAATCTGTTCAAACAGACATATTATGGCTGGATAGAATTGCAAACAAGCAGAAAATACTCCTGGAGGTGGGACTTTAAAAGGCACCAATCCAGTAGATTATGTAAAAAATTATCCAAATTTTATTGCATGAAAAGACATACATACATGGATCATAGATGGTAACAGATACAATACAGGAAACACCTCAATCCCAATTTCCTGTATTGTATCTTTTACCATCTATGATCCATGTGTGATCATCCCCTTTTCATGCCATTGATTTTAAGATGTATGTCTTTTCATGCACCAATAAAATTTGGATAATTTTTTACATAATCTACTGGATTAGTGCCTTTAAAGTCCCACCTCCAGGGGTATTTTCTGCTTGTATCAATATAGGGATGTGACACTCTTTGTGACTCCCGCCAATCATTCTGTGCTTCTGATACGTATGATATAATTACAAAGAGACTGGCTGTTAATACATTTTGTTAAAGGGCAGTAATACCCAGGAGTCAATTGAGTTTGAAGCACTATTTATGTTTGCTCGTTGTGTGTTTTGTATTTTTTTTTTTTATTATTATTATTATTATTTATTTTTAACAGTAGTGGACTTTAGTGTCTAAACAATTCACAGATCAGGTTATGTTATTAATATTCTGTGTTTGTGCCAAGCTGAACTATTTTTCCATACCTCTTCTCAGAGAACTAGCGTCTTTCTTCCGCACGGTTCTATAGGGCTGATGTATGTCTGGTGCAAAGTTCATAGGGATGAGATTGTTAGCCGATTACAAAGAAGTCTGATCCATTCACATCCCAGCAATAAATACATTTATTAGCCCACAGCAACCCATCTGACCTCATCTAACTAAAGTAAAAAGCTGGTTGCTGTGGGTTACTGCAAGGTTCTTTATGAATAAGCAATCTGTATCACATATAACCCCTACACATCGCTTGGAGAGTAGAATGCTTAAAAGTGGAAGTAAACCCTCCTATCCTTTACAGCCAAGGAAGCTGCCATCTTAAGCCTAATACACAGGGGCTGAATGTTGGGCAGCATTGGGCGGTTCAATAGAAACCGGCCAACTTTTGGCCCCTGTGTACTGCCGCCAGTTCGACAGAAGCCGGCCTGACCAAAAAAGGTCTACCGACTGGCTCCTGATCAGCACTCAGACAATGGCTGAGAGCACTTTCCGGAGTGTTCTGGCGAGGAGCCTGTCCCCGTCGGAAATAAGCTTAGCAGGGGAGATTGCTGTACTAACATTGGATTGTTCGTACAGCAGCTCCTACCTGAGCTAGTACTTGTACTAGGCTTTAGCCTCTGATCTGAAGTCACCATGGTGCTGTATCAGCACCATGTGATCAGTTGTGACACCAACCATTAGATGCCTTGACCGTTCAGGTGACAGCACAAGCAACTGTGACACTTTAAATTTAATTGAAATCGATCTGTTTAGTTCCACTTTAACAGAAACTGTTACAAGGCAAAAACCATGTGAGAATCCTTGTATGGAAGCTGTTGTGTTTTACCTCTAGGCTGCATGCTACTACTTGTTGGGAACTGAATCACAACCTACTTCTGCTCTTAGTGGTTGTAGAAATGCACATCAGGAGAAGCGCATGGCTGAGCTGCAAAATGTTCTCATTCAGATAGTTTTGTTTTTTTCTCTGTATAATAAATATTTCTTTACCTGTATTAAAGCAACATGTAAACTCTAGTTAAAAAAATAAATTCTATTCACGTATGCATTCTTAACTTTAAAAAGTCCTTTCTATTGCTCTCAGCCTCCTGCAAATCTACAACTTGCCGCTGTGATCTGACTTCCTGTTAGAGGATGGCTACGTTCATTCTCCATGGCCCCACTGTATGTAGGAAGGTAGTCACCTTCTCTTGCTCAATCCTTAGATGGACTATGGACCATGGGGTGAGCACTGTATATAACCGAAACAAATGTGCACTAGAGGATGTGTATGGATTATTTTTGGAGATTGTGGATATCTTTTAGTGACACTATACTGGTTAGTGCTTAGAACAAGGCCTGTACACTGTGTTAAATAGTCAGACAAGAGTGACCTTGGAATATACTTTGTACTGTAACAAGGCTGTTCATACTGCAGACTGCTGCTGATCAGTTCAGATTCCTCTTATTACTTTAGACTAGTACTATAAAGTTTGTCTATAGGATGAACCAGCATCACATTGTTTAAAGTCTTAAACATAAACAAGCATTTAAAGTGTTACTAAACCCACAACAGTGAAATCGGTCAGTATATGCAGTAAAGCATGCTTGTTATACTCACTGCGGAACCTAAGGGGTTAATCCACTGCATTGCGTTAAAAGGCTGTTTGAGCCTGTCTTCTCCGATCCTTCCCTTCTTCCACAGTCCCCAATCCATCTCCCGATAGTACAGAGGTTTGTGGGCACACTGCACATGCTCAGTTTTGTGTGTATTGCTAGAGAGTCTTTTTTTCTTGGGAGGGTGCATGCGATCAGCACAGGGCCAATCAGCACTGTCCAGACAGAGGGTCAGGGGTCCTACAGCCTCATAGGACAGTCAGATGAGAATGAAAACTCCTCCTACAAGCTTTAATCAGACACTGATAGAAGCCATAAGACTGCTATATACTGCTAAAGAGAAAAGGTATTTAGCAGTTTATATTTGCTAAAATAATTGCATTTCCATGGTCGGTGTACTGTGGGAGACCAAATATAGTGAACGCAGGGTCCTGGGTTTAGTAACACTTTAATCCTTGCAGTGAAGGGGCCAGCACTTTTCCTTTCCCCAAAGTTCAGCTTTAAAATTAAAACTCCCCATCTGATTAATTTATTCAAGCCTTCTATGTGTTGTAAGGGCCCATTCACACCAGAAACTGCACATACAGTAACTGCATTTGAAGCTTGCTTGAATGCGTTTTGCACTGCATTTTTCTATGTTTTGATGGTGCATGCGAAGCGTGTTTGTAGCGCGTTCCCTGCATTTGCTGTCCAGAAAAATGCAGAATGCTCTACTTATTTTTTTAACTGCGCTACAATGATGTGAACTATGTCCATAGGATTACCTTGATTGTGGACTGTCTATGCAGTTTAAAATGCATCCAACTGCATTCAGTGTGAAAGCGCACTAAGAAAAGTACCCATCTGTCTGAAGACCCATTCACATGCGTGCGTAGTGACAACCTGTGCTAAAAATGCAAGTACAACCAATAGCAATGCACCTGTTGTGTGTGGTACGCTGTGGTGACATTCATTGTGAATGGCATCCTAACACATTGTATGGTTGAGAACGGCGCTCCGCATATACTGTGTGCTGTGGTGCGCCGCACTTAGAAAAAAAATAGTTTTTTTATCTGTCGTGGTGCATTGGCAGTCCCTTTCATAGTGAATACAAGGCATAAGGCCTCCTTCACATGACTGTTTACATGCAGCCACCAGATTCCAGAGGCACGGATCCGCCAGTCCTTGCAGTTGGAATGACCGGGGTATGAGAAGAGCAGCAGCCACTCTGCCTATTCAACCTAATGACAGGCTGACAGCGGCCACCGCTATTTGCATGCAGCCGCACGCAGAGATGTCCGAGCCTGGAGGCAGCTGGCTGCATCTTTCCCTAATCACAGGTGATCACTCTGTGTGCGGCTACATGCCAATAGCGGCGCCCGCTGTCAGCCTGTCATTGGTGTGAATTGGCTTCTGCTATTCACATGCCTTGGTCATTCCGGCACAAGAACCCGCTGATTCTTGCTGCTGGAATCCCGAGGCAGCAAGTAAACGGCCGTGTGAAAAAGGCCTTACCGTAGAAGCCAATGTGTTCTGTGCACCAGAAGACAAAGTAAATGTCGCACTGTGCCCATCTTCCTAGGTGTTGTCTAAGGACCAGTTCACACCACATGAGGTCCAGGGCGTTTTTTTTTACTGCATCAAAAATGCATGAAAAGTAGGTTTGAATATGATATCCAATGGCATAGTAAACACCAGTGTGTTTCAGTTCCAGAAAAAAAAAAAAAGAAAGTAGAATGTGCAGCATTTTCCTGCACTGGAATGAGGTAAAACGAATCAAAAACGCACTGGAATGCATCAAAAATGCCCCGCACCCCAGTACAGTGGAAAAAATAAATTAAAAGTCAGTAGCTACAAATATTGTAACTGCTGACTTTTAATAATAGGACACTTACCTGTCCAGCGATGTCGGCATCAACCACCGATCTTCGGATCAGAGGTCAGGTGCAGCCTCGTCCATTGCGAGTAAGGGAACCCGGCAGTGTAACATTACAGCTTCACGCCAGGCACCCTCTACTACGCATGCATGAGGCTCTGCTATTGGCTCGGCAGTCAGTAGCAGAGTGAGGAGGGAGCCGGGCTGCTGACGTCAGCGGCTGACGGCCCGAGCTCCCAGATGTGTGGAAAAGGACATCTATTTAAAAGACAGGTGTCCTCTCCCCCCCCCCCCCCCCCAAAAGGTATCAAATGTGACACCTGGGGGGGAAGGAATCCGACCAGTGGAAGTTCCACTTGCATCCGGAAACACATCAAAAACGCGCATGCAGAAAGGTATCTGAAACAGATCTGGAGTGAGTTTTTGTGGTGTGAGCCAGCCCTGAAGGCGACCATACACCACACAAGCTGATTGCACAATCTGCTTTAGATCGATTATTATCATCAATTACGTAGTACAAGAGTCTGCCTGATTGGATAGAAACTGAAATTTAGGTCAGTCCTCACATTATATAGTTCTGGTAAATCTTATGGAGGTTGTACAGATTGTACAATCAATCAGATTGTATAGGATATGCACTGGGGGGTGTAGCATTTGATAGAAAAAAAAAAAAAGCAGGCTGAAAACTAAAGCTAGCCATACACTATGCAATCTGATTGTACAATTATCCTTTAGATTTATCAAAATGTACAATACAATGCCAAGCAAGCAATCCATTCAGTGTGTTTCCAATCAGTCAGATCCATGCACTATATACAGTAACTGACAGTAAATCTGGTTGATCTACCATCAATTATGTAGTGGATTAAACATGGGATTGGTTAGATTAGGTAGGTGCTAATATAACACTATTTTGATCAATCTAAATTCAGTTGTATAGTCAGATTGTAATGCGTATGGTGATCCTAAGAGCCGATTCACACTACAGCGACTTGCAATCTGACTTGTGTCGCCCCCAAGTCACTTGACATCAGAAATCCCATTGAAGTGAATGGGAGCCGTCTTACTACTGAAGTCGCTCCAGCTTCAGAAAAGGTTCCTGTACTACTTCAAGGCCACTTCTATCTGACTTGTGCCCATAGAATTCAATGGAAGTCGCCTCCAAGTCGGATCCCCCATCTATATTGAAACGACTTTACAGGAAAAAGAAAATAATTTACACAGGTAAAGGGAATGATGTCAGAAGAGGTTTATTATTCTCTGATTGGCCACAGGCAAAGTTGCCTGGCATGGAGGTCACGTTGTAAGTCACCAAAAGTCACGCAAAGTCGCATTCAAATCGCCTACAAAGTCGCGCCTGAAGCCGGATCGCCCGTGTGAAACGACTCTAAAGGAGATTGTACAACCTGATTGTTTATGTAGTTAGCCCAATAGTAGCCATACACAACGCTCTGATCACATGATCCTTTACAATATGATCTGATCTATTGATTAAGAAAAGATACATACTGTGTCATCGATTGACTTCAAACACAAGCATTTGGAATGAATGTGATCAGTCTGGGTGATTCCAATCATGGGAGAGCAGATTGATCAATATGATCATTACATGTATGATGCATCAAACCATCTTTTCTATCTCCCAACTGCACAGTAAATGTATTGATAAGTCTGATTGTATATATAATGGATGCAGAGGAAGGCGGAGGGATCTGTCCTCTTCACTGTGACTCCTTACTATTGTCCTGGGTCATACCAACTAATACTGCATTGGGGGGGGGGGCATTAAAGGGAGTAGCATGACAGCTGATGCCCCACACTACTGTAACATTATAAGAAGAGCAGCACCTCCTCTCCCCCCTCCCACACAGTCACTGAGCAGTCTGCTCCCCCCTCATGACATAGTACAGCCATGTACACAGAGACCACTGCAGGAACACACAGCTGACTTGTAATAGGAACTCTCCTTGCAGGCTCTCACCTCAAACCCCAACCAGGAATACGGGGAGACCACATCATAGAAGAGCTCCAGCACCCTGCGCTTAGACATGTCTGCTGCTCCCTCTCACTCTGCACGCCGGAGAGCATTGTGGGAAAGGACAAAGTTTATTCTTCTTATTATCTGACCTTGTGCCTGCCGCCATCTGCTGGTGACTGCAGTGAGTGCAGCAGGAAAGAAGACCTGCAGGCTCCAGCAATAACCACTTGCTGACCAGACCTTTGCTGGAACTTTTTGTTTACAAGTTTAAATCAGTATTTTTTGCTATATAATTATTTAGAACCCCCAAATATTATATATGTATATATTTTTAGCAGACCCCCTTGGGGAATAAAATGGCGATTGTTGCAATATTTTAGGTCACACTGTATTTGCGCAGCGGTCTTTCAAACTTTTTGGCAAAAAATAAATTTTAATGAATTAAGAACAAAACCAAATAGTTACCCCAATTTTTTTGTATAATGTGAGGCTGGGTTCACATATGAACCCCATGCGGCTCACAGCAGGGGTCCGGTGCGTCCTGGTTCACCGTTTCAGGTCCGATTTCAGCTCAAATTTTTGGCTGAATTCGGACCTGAAACGGACCAAAAGTCGCACCGCGTTTTTGGGAAAAACGCACCGGACCTGCTGCGGGGATATGTGAACCGGCTCCATAGAGAGCCAGTCAAAATCTCCTGCTATTGCGAATTGGATACGGAGAACCCGCAACCAATTCGCAATGGTGTGAACCCAGCCTTAAAGATAATGTTACGCCGAGTAAATAGACATGTCTAAATAGACATATACCTAATATGTCATGTCTTTAACCACTCCAGATCCGCGCTATTGCCATAGTACGGCTCCAGCGCGGATCTGGAATGCCGGGACGACGTCCATGGACATCGTCCCCTGTGCACGCTCCTCGCGCGCCCCCTAGTGCGCGAGCGTGCCCGTGGCTCGGGCGGACTCGATGTCCGCCCGGACCCGCCGATCTCCTTCAGGAGCCTCAGAACGGGGAACCGCTGTTGTAAACACGGCGGTTCCCCGTTCTGTGACAGGGGACATAGCAGATCTACTGATCCCTGTCACTGGGATCAGTTAGATCTGTTATGTCCCGGCCAGCCCTGCCCCCCCCACAGTTAGAACACAGCCAGGGAACATATTTAACCCCTTCACTGCCCCCTGCTGGTTAACCCCTTCAATGCCAATGACATTTACACAGTAATTAGTGGACATTTAACCACTTGCCGACCGCCGATCGGCATTTGACGGCGGCAAAGTGGTTCGTTCCCACAAAACGCCATTATACGACGGCGGCTGCGGGAACGAGCTTAGTGAGCGCGCGCGCCGCCGGAGGCGCGCCCGCGCGCTCACTGTGTTCGGGGAGGGCCAGGGAGCGGGTGCAGCGGCTTCGATTGCCACCGGCTACCCGCGATGGCCCCCCCGATCAGAAATGACGCAGAGGTGATCAAATACCACCAAAAGAAAGCTCTATTTGTGGGAAGAAAAGGACGCAAATTTTATTTGGGTACAACGTCGCATGACCGCGCAATTGTCATTCAAAATGCGACAGCGCTGAAAGCCAAAAATTGGTCTGGGCAGGAGGGGGGTTTAAGTGCCCGGTAAGGAAGGGGTTAAAATTGCGCACGCTCATGGAATGGCGACAAACTACAGTAAAAAACTTTTACAGGTTACCTGTTTAGAGTTACAGAGGAGGTCTACTTCTAGAATTATTGCTCTCACTCTTAACAATCGTTTACAAATACGGGCGCGATTTACATATGCGTTCGCTTCTGCGTGCGGGCATTTACATTTTTTTCCTCTTTCTTATTTATTTTGCTTTTTATTTCTACACTGTTCCTTTATTTTTTTATCACTTTTATTCCTATTACAAGGAATGTAAACATCCATTGTAATAGGAATAAGCATGACAGGTCCTCTTTACTTAGAGATCTGGGGTCAAAAAGACCCCAGGTCTCTCATTTACTTTTAAAAGCAAAAAAAAGAAAAAAAATGGATACTTTTACCTTAAAAAAAAAATTCTTTAAGCCTGAGAACCAGAAGTGAAGTCAACGGTCGCTCCAGTCCTCCAAGGGCATAGAGCCAAGTGGAGGCTATCTTACCCT
The DNA here is from genome assembly GCA_018402905.1 of Glandirana rugosa. Classification (NCBI taxonomy): domain Eukaryota; kingdom Metazoa; phylum Chordata; class Amphibia; order Anura; family Ranidae; genus Glandirana; species Glandirana rugosa. The sequence continues at coordinate 2,901,443 of BLSH010042062.1, read as the reverse complement.
CACTCAAATTCCTACCTAGCCATCAGCCACATCGGATCAGTTCCAGGCTTACCGACTGCTCCAGTAAGCTTGGAAACGACCAGGAATCGCAGGAGGGGGTCACTTCTCCCGCCGCCTCTAAAAGCGATCCCGCAGCAAATGCTCCTGCAGGACCACCTTTATCAGTTGCTGCCATAATAACGCTGCCATAATAACGCTAGTTGCTGCCATAATAACGGTACTTAACATTGAATTAATGATGTACATATACTGTGGGCGATCGACAAGTGGATACAATATGTGCATCCACTGACCTGCATGACCCCCTCCACTCAGACTTAGTGGCGGACAGTTTTCAAAGTGGAACTTTAAATGGAACTTTAAATGGACCTACCTGCCTGCTCGCAGGCTTCTTCAGGACCAGTTCACACTGGAGCATGCGTGTTTCCATGCAGTCCCCTCTGTTCTGGTTTTGACAGCCCATTCATTTTCACTGGAATGTACAAAAAGTAGTGGAAGAATTGATTTTGCAAATCACACCTCAGCAAGCCATAAGGTACTGCAATGGTTTAGTGGCCACAAAGGCGATGTGTTTGCGAGATGCATTTAGGCTAATATTAACAATTTATTGGCTCCTGCCCATGTCTCCCAGGGGCAGTACATTCACACGCGGTGTGGGGAACACTCCATTCCTGCCCCGTGTTCTAGTGTGAAGGGGCTCTTGAGGGCTGGGGTCTAAATACACATGGTAGTGGCCTTTTGGTTCTCTGTTAGAGGAGTTCGCCTTTGTGTTCTGCAGCTGTTATAGGATAAAATGTAATACAAAGCTTTGGAGTGCTGCTTTACAATGGATCTGTTTTTTCCCCATTTAGGACATATTAGGTGCCTCCCTCTTCACTTGCCATAAAACCATGCAGAGCCTAGTGCATCCATACAAAGTAGGGCTGCCCCCCATTCACTTGGGCAGTCTAGGTTTTTAATCACGTGTCCAAGATTCACTCGGACAGTCTAGGTTTTTAATCACGTGTCCAGGATTCACTCGGACAGTCTAGGTTTTTAATCACGTGTCCTGGTTTCAGACCGCCTGAAACCTGGACACATTATCCAGACTGGACTACCACAACTGCCGAGTGCATATGCGTGCACATGGTCTGTGTGCAGAGATGCTGTTAGGAATCACGGGGCCCCGTAC
>BLSH010042062.1:2874460-2899909 GCA_018402905.1 Glandirana rugosa | reverse complement strand
ACACAACCTTTTACATTACCCTTAAACCCCTCCCCCATATACACGATCCTCCTCCCAAACCCCCCCCTTCAACTTGGTCCTCTCCCCTACAAACACGATCCTCCCCACCACCCCCTAAGCACGACCCCTCCTAAACCCCATCCCTCCTTCTTAAACACGACCCTTCTCATTAAATCTCCCCTAACACGATCCTCCTCCCTAAACACCCTTAAACAGGATCCTCCCCCCAAATTCAGCTTTCTAAACACGACCCTCTCCTCTACCCCATTAAAACACGCCCCAGCACGAATCCCCCACCACCCCTCCTAGCACAAACATCCCCTCTCCTGGTTCAACTTCCCCCCCCAAACCCTCCTCCTAGCACATATACCCCCTCCCCAAATTCCCATTACATTTTCCAACACAAATAGCCATCCATCCCCTTCCCTCTGTCAGAAGAGCTTTCCTCTATACAGCATGAGACTGTATCACTGTTACTATAGAATGTAGATCGCATTGCACTGCGCACACACACCGCCCCCTATCTCCTCCAAGGGCTGCTCACAGCAGCAGGAAATGTGGATAAGAGGCGGTGTGTATATACAGTGCCATACGATCTATAGAAAAATCCAGTCTCATGCTATATATAGGAATGCTCTTCTGACAAAGGGAAAGCACAACACAGCCCACCTCCTTATGGATGTTTCTTCTCTCTCTGCTCCAGCCTCCCATCCCAGCTGTGAGTGCAGGCGGGGCAGGGGAGGAAGCTCAGCGGGGGCTGGCCAGGCTCATTATCCAAGGAAGGACTGGCCTGGGCTCTCCATGTCTCTCACCCAGCAGCTAAAAGCCGGGCGGGAGGGGGAGAAACAGGCTTCAGTTGCTGGGTGAGAGACACAGACAACCTTGGTTTTCTGCTCCACTGATTCTCCTGCTGTCCATATCCCCCTGTGTGCCGAGGCCTTCTACAGGAGGACCTGCGGTCCCCCCCATCAGCGGCCCTGGACACAGACATCCTTGGTTTTCTGCTCTACCAATCCTCCTGCTGTCCAGGCCCCCCCTGTGTGCCAGGGCCCCCTACAGGAGGACCGATGGCCCCCCCTTTATCAGCGGCCCTGGCTGTGTGTACTTAGGCACGTCTTAATCACCAGGGTTGACAGCAGTTGACCTAGCCGAGTGTCTACCACACTGCCCAGAACGAGCACAGTTTCCGCAACTAAACAAATGGCAGAGGAGAGAGGGCTCCATTTTCTCCTCCTGCCCCTACCCCTCGGCGTCTGCCTACTTATACTCCAATCCCTGGCATGCTGTGCCTCAGAAAAGGGCTGTGTGTGCAGTAAATTTGAAGCCCAGCAGCCAGCAGATTCATAGTGGATGAAAGGAGCCAATGCCCGAGCCTACATCCATTGTCTGTGATCGAAGTCTCCCCATTCCCTCCCTTCTCTCTCCTGCCTACCAGCGAGTGAATACACTAAGGTAAGGGAGGCTCAGATGTATGGGAGCTCAGCAGACTCTAAAGTAAGAGGGACTTTGGGAACCCTGATTTAAGGTGGAATGTTGGAAACTCTGATGTTATTGGAAGCTTTGGTGAGCAGAATCCCCTTTACATCAGAGTTCCCTTTTATACCAAGTCCACAGTGTGGAATTGCCATGCGCCTGTACAGCAGGAGGCCTGACCAGTCATCTCAGATTTCCCGGGACAGTGTGAGTACCTCTAGATCCCCTGGGCCAAAAAGGGTTAAAGCTGCCACATGTAATATCAAGCAAGCTTTTCTGGGACTGTGCCAACAAGCTGTGACCCAGTCCCTTGTCCTGGGTCATTTCAGAATTCAGCCAGGTGGGACACTACATACAGCTCCTGCAAGTGGAGATTTTGCTAAAATTGTACTCTGGAGACACAGAGCTCCCATAAAAGGGAATTTCTTTGCCAAGTTCATAGAGCCTGTTGCTGTTCTGGAGGGAATACAGTCAAGCATATGTTCATTTTTCTGGATTACATAGAGAAGGAAGTTGTGTTCATGTGTTGTTATTCAAGTCAAATTTGGCATCCCATTAATCCCATACCCTAAAAAAACAAATTCTTGGACTGTTTCCTTGTCTCTGAAAAAAAGTTGAAGTTGCGTGTTGCCTGGCTGTGCAGGAATAGGGGGACCAAAAATCCAGCGGCCCTTGCAGGGGGTAGCGCTACACAAATAAGGACCAAACCTTGGCTGTTCAGGCATTCTGACAAATACCCGTCCAGCTGGAGCTCACTTACTTGACTAAGAATCCCCGGACTTGTAAGCAACTGAGCCAAGATAATTTGGAAAAACAAGAACCCCTTAAATTTCATACCAAACCTAAAGGGCATGATATGAGTTTGGGGGTAGTCCCATGCAATTTTTTTCTTGTTTTGCGTGGATGTCTGCCATTAGCATTTACAGTATATTAGACCGTCATCTAGCATAAGGGTCTGGTATAGATGAATGAATCCCTGGCTGCTCAATTACAAACAAAATGAACGAGCAAAAAGGTGCAATTATTTTGCTGGCAATTTAAGCATACATTTTTTTCTCTGCAAATGTCAGTGTTTCTGTTGTAGATTGTTTATATCGCACAGATGTGCCACTTCGCAGTCTGGACAGTGCAACAACCAAGCGTGTCATTTACTAGAGTTTTTTCATTTTAAAATTTCACTTTAACCACTTGACCTCCGGAAAGTTTTACCCTCTTTATGACCAGAATATTGTTTGCTATTCATCACTGTGCTACTTTAGATAAAAAGACAGGGTGATTAAACCCCGAAAAGTAGAAATGGGACTTTAATGGTCAGATCCCGCGTCTGAAAGAACACATGTCTAGACATAGGTATCCTTTAAAATTTAACATTTATTAATATACATTAACCACCTCCCACCCGGCCACTGTATATATACGGCCGGGTGGGAGCTTCCCCGTTCTGACATGACGTATATATACGTCATGCAGAACGGGTACTCGCAGCGCGGGCACGCGCCGCGCTGCTGCTGGATCCTGTGATCATTATGATCACAGGATCCAGCTGAGCGGAGATCGGGATACGGGCGCAGTGACTGGCCCTCCCGATCATGTGACGGCTGTGTCCAATCACAGCCGTCACATTGTCAACAGAGACGAGCGTCTCTGACAGTTCTCCCCCCGCCGAGCTCAGTGCGGGGGGGGGGGGAAGGGGGGGGAGCTGCAGCTCTGTGACAGCTTTCTGCCTGATGATGATTTCATGCAGAAAGCTGTCACAGATCGCCCCCCACACAGTGCACCAAGCACACTGATACCCCTGTCCGCATACATGTCAGTGTCCCCATAAAACAGCCCCCAAAACATCCGTATGACCCCCATCACATCTGTCACCATACACAACATCTGTCACAGTCCCCAAACATCTGTCCTAGTCCCCAAACATCTGTCACAGTCCTCAAACATCTGTCACCATACACAAAATATCTGTATGTCCCCGTCACATCTGTCACAGTCCCCGTCACATCTGTCTGTCCGCCAACACCAAATAAACTCAGATTTGGGTTATTTTTACCAAAGAAATGTAGCAGTATCATTTTTGGTCACAATTTATCAAGATAAATTACTTATTTGCAAAATTTTATAACAGAAACGCAGAAAAATGCATTGTTTTTGAAAATTTTTTGTCTTTTTTTAATTTATAGCGCAAAAAATAAAAAACCCAGGGGTGATTAAATACCACCAAAAGAAAGCTCTATTTGTGTGAAAAAAATGATAAAAATTTCATATGGGTGCAGTGTCGCATGACCGCGCAATTGTCATTCAAACTGCAACAGCGCTGAAAGCTGAAAATTGGTCCGGGAAGGAAAGGGGTTTAAGTGCCCAGTATTGAAGTGGTTAAAAACTTCCGTCCGATAGGGCTATACAAAATCAGACATCGTTATCTAGATTCACCCCATAGACGTATGTAGGCACATTTCCCCAGAAATCAGTGTTCTTCCTTTATCAGTATATCATGTGATACATAAAATAACCAATGAACAGATATAGACCCTGTATACCACCTCTCACGGCATGGATTAATTTCTCCTGTTACTTGCGTCATAAGGGATCATACATCCCAATTTGGTTCTTGTTTCCCCTGAAGAAGCCTCACCAGGCAAAATGCGTTGGAAAAGAATCCAATACCTCACATCTTCGTGCCTCCATTTTTTGCCATATATATATATTCATATTTTATGTATTACATAATATACTGATAAAGGGAAAGCATTGATTTCTGGGGAAATGTACCTACATACGTCTATGGGGTGAATCTAGATAATGATGTCTGATTTTGTATAGCCCTATTGAGCGGAAGTTTTTAATGTGTATCAATAAATGTTACATTTTAAAGCATACCTATGTCTAGACATGCGTTCTTTCAGAGGCGGGGTCTGACCAGCACCATTAAAGTCCCATTTCTACTTCTCTGGGTTTAATCAGCCTGTCTTTTTATCAATATGCCATTTTAGGGATGCGGTACTGATCATAAGTATTAGTCTGTGCCTAATTCGTTTTTTACTGTGTTACTTTAGCTGGCAATTGCTCGGTCATTCAACACTGTACCCAAATACAATTTATATAATCTTTTTCACACAAACAGAGCTTTCTTTTGGTAGTTTCTTTTTTTTTTACGCAAAGTTGTCACTTTACTGAGTTATTTCTCACAAATGGCATGGGTATATATGGCATTATACCCCAAAACACATTCTGCTACTTCTCCTGAGTATGGGGATACCACATGTGTGAGACTTTTTGAGAGCCTAGCTGCGTACGGGGTGCCAAAATCCAATGAGCACCTTCAGACTTTCAAATGCCATAACTTGAGCATTTAATTTCTTTACTAAAATGCCAGGATAGTACAAACACCCCTGTATTTGGCAAGAGGCATGGTGAATATTTTGCAGGTCTAATTTTTTGCTACAAGGTTTTGAAAAATGAAAAAAAGCAGCATCTTTTGTGATGGTGGTTTATGATCTTCATCAAGATTCAGCCACCCCATGTTTTATCTCAGAGTGCTTCCCTTCTCAGAGTGCTCAGAGACATAAAATGTTATTGATATCTCTCGATAAGAGAGCTGTTTTGCTTAATGCAATATTGCTCAAGTGTATTTATTTTTCTGAAAATGTAATAAATGGTGGTATTTATTATGAACATTCTGAATTTGCTCCGTCGAATCTAGAGGTTTATAAGCTGTTTAGACATTGGTTTGTGGTGTGCAAAGCAGAGACATAGTATGCAGAATTAATTACCACATTAAAATTGTGATTTGTTTATGCAAAATAACCTAGAAACACCTGCTAAAATTTCCCACAACACAGAACACCAAATGTATATTAGTGGGATAACAAAAACGACATCCTGTCTCGCAGTTCATTTTTTATGCAAACTCAGAGCATTCACTGCATTTGTTTTTATGAAACACAACGCTCTTATTTTTGTGAAAGCGTGACAAAGAAAGACCACATTTTGCTTGGAAAAGATGCTGCTGATATATGTGAAGTGATTTACAATGAAAATATATTTCCATTGTCTAGTTAAACTTAATGGAAAAAAAATAATAAAAACAGAACAAAATGATAAATAAGCAATCCTGATCTACTGACTGCCATCTCATTTCTGGAGGCCCTAAAATGTTAGGACAGTACACATACCTCCCAAATAACCTCTTTTTGGAAAGTAGACAACCCAAGGTATATTTTTGTCACATTTTTTTTTTTTGGAAAATTAAGAAATGAAATACATTTATTTATACAAATTTTTTTCTTACATATTGTCACCAGAGCAGTACAGCGTAATCATATGACTGGTGTGGCAGTGATCAGGGATGCTGACTGATAACAGTATGTAAAAAAATAAATCGTAATTTTTTTCCCAGCTTTTTTTTTCAACAATTTATTTTTCTTGTTTTAGATGTTTTTTACATAGTGTAACCAGAGCAATACAGTGTTACTACTCTGGAATTTTTTTACAGTGGTTATAATAGTGATGATCACTGGCCATGTTCAATGATCTTTCATCCTCTGTGTCCTGCAAAACAGCTGGTGACAGATCGCAGCACAGCACAGCCACTAGGGTGTGTAACTGTAAGGACGTCATATGACATCTACCCAGAACCAAAAAGCTCCAGCTTGGCCACCATTTGTCTATTGGCTGGGAGGGAAGTGGTTAATAACTCTACACCAAGTTCACTGTATGGACCACTTACAAGTGCCTTGAAAAAGTATTCAAACCCTTTGAAATTTTCCACATTTTGTCATGCTACAATCAAAAATATAAATGTATTTTATTGAAATTTTATGTGATTTATGTGAGGTTGAAGGAAAATTCCAGATGAGGTTCTACCAATGCTTTGTAGAGGGGAAAAAATATCTCTCTCTCTGGGGTCAATATATTTTCAATACAATAAATTATTTTGCTTGCTTTAGATATTACAGCTTGGCATGCTATTATTAACCACTTCCTTACTGGGCACTTAAACCCCCCTCCTGCCCGGACCAATTTTCAGTTTTCAGCACTGTCGCTCTTTGAATGACAATTGCGCGGTCGTGCGACGTTGTACCCAAACAAAATTGGCGTCCTTTTTTTCCCACAAATAGAGCTTTCTTTTGGTGGTATTTGATCGCCTCTGCATCATTTCTGATCGCCGCTATAAACAAAAAAAGAGCAACAATTTTGAAAAAAAACAATATTTTTTTACTTTTTGCTATAATAAATATCCAAAAATAAAAAACAAAAAACAAATTTATTCATCAGTTTTGGCCGACATATATTCTTCTACATATTTTTGGTTAAAAAAATCGCAATCGGCGTTTATTGATTGGGTTGCGCAAAAGTTATAGCGTCTACAAACTATGGACATTGATTTATGGCGTTTTTATTATTTTATTTTTTTTTTACTGGTAATGGCGGCAATCTGCGATTATTATCGGTACTGCGATATCGGGGCGGACATGTCGGAGGTTTTTGACACTTTTTTGGGACCAATGACATTTATACAGCGATCAGAAATTTAAATGTCCACTGATTACTGTATAAATGTCATTGGCAGTGAAGGGGTTAACCTGCAGGGGGCAGTGAAGGGGTTAACTATGTTCCCTGGGTGTGTTCTAACTGTGGGGGGGTGGGGTTGACAGGGGCATGACAGATCTAACTGATCCCAGTGACAGGGATCAGTAGATCTGGCATGCCCCCCTCACAGAACGGGGAACCGCCGTGTTTACTTCGGTGGTTCCCCGTTCCTCCTGTCTGTAAGGAGATCGCGGGTCTCCGGCGGACATCGGGTCCGCCTGACCCGCGGGCACGCTCCCGCGGGCGCGAGCGGCGCGTGCACGTGCCGCTCGCGCCCGCGGGAGCGCGCCCAGCACGAGCCGAATGGGAGGACGTCTATTGACGTCCTCCCGGCATTTTAGAGCCGCGCTGTAGCCGTCATTCGGCTATAGCGCGGATGCGAGGAAGTTAAAGTAGAACGATAGGCAAAACCTTTTGTTTTCATTTTGGATAAAGTAAGGAAGGATTACAACCCCTGTAAAATGTATTTTCGCCATCGGTGTCCCATTGCAGAGATTTCCCTTCACTTCCTGCTGTCCCAAACAGCAAGTGAGAGGAAATCCCGGCAAATAATGGAATTCCTTGGGGACACCCAGATCACTAGAGCTAGTGTCCCCATTGGAAGATTTCCCCTCTATTACTATTCTGGGGACAACCTAACATTTGGGATTTTCTTTTACTTTAACTTTCAATGATAACGTTAAACAGGACAAATAAAGAGGGCGAATCTCCCCAACGGGGGCACAGACAGCAATAAAAGCCTGACGTGTTCTAATCTCTCTACACTCTATCCAAAACTAAAAAAAAAAAGTTTTGCCTTTAGTTATACTTTAAGTCAATGATTGATATTAAAGATTAAGTTCACTTTCGGGAATGTATTACATATTCCACACAACCACACGACACCAGGTGGTGAGTTACAATATAACTGGGGCTGGTGAGTTGCTGCTGTGGGGATTTATTATCTGCTGCTAGAGAAAATGAGCCCTTTAGGAACTGACCATACAGCCATCTAGTAGCCTTATTGCTGTTTGTAGGTTTTACTGGGACTATTCTTATGTGCACCAACAGTACAACTGGGCCCCAATGCTAACTGGCTGAAGAGTTGGGACCAAAGACTGTCCTGTTACAGCTACTATACATAGGTCTTCACTTATTGCTCATGCAATATTGCAATTAATGCTTATATGAACCGTTTATTGCTGACTTTGCCGATAAATGAGTTTATTCCAGTCTAGTAGTGCAGAACTCTCATCTAACTTACCTTGGCATAGTGATTAAACTGTCTAGTGCACTGTGTCTGAACCTACCTTGTGTGTATTCATTTATGCTCAAATCACCAATTACTTGAACCCATGCCAGTACATTGGGTTCATTTACCACTAAAAAAAGAGAAAAAGAATATGGTTGGTAGTACCCTGCAAGGCGCCTCCATCCCCATTATACATACAAATACAGAGTTTTGCCCATTTCAACTTTAGATGAGGTGTCACACAGCCAGTAATAAAAACATAGTATAGGTTTATTGAGTTTGCCAGCAATAGGACTGGGAAAAATGTCAAAATGCCAAACAGTTGACCCAAATGTATAAATCCATTACACAGTTACATACGGTCATCAAATGGTCCATAGTAAGTGTGTCATAGCATCTATGGTGACCCAACATGTTGTGTGAGTTCAGTCTCACTCTTATACGTAATATGTAGAGGAGATTGAATTGTGGGAATCAAACTAAGGGATCCATACTCACAAAGATGCAGGGTGCTGTATCCCGAAGTCGCACCTGGAATGGAACATTTTTTGGGAGCACTGTGTACACTTTGAAGATGCATACTTTGAGGGAGACAATGTTCAATTGTAAATTTTTTCAATAAAATTATTTTTAAAATATCATTCTCATTACTTACTGAACAGTAAAATCAGTCTGTATATGCAGAATAGCATGCTTGCTATACTCACTGTGTAACTTGAGGGGTTAATCCTCTGTATTGTGTAAAAAGGCTGTTTAATCTTTATGGCCAGATACTTCCTTCTTGCCCTGTCTACTATATTAGACTCTACTATACTATACTACATGCAGGCAGGGTGGAAAGGTTGCACATGCTCTGTTCAATCTTTCTGTTTCACATGGACACAGACTGCAGTGCATTTCTAGAGGCAGTGCTTGTTCATTTGTGAACTGAGCATGTCACTGACAAAGCACCAATCAGCTCTGGCCGGATTGTGGGTGAAGGGTCACTGATGCAAAGGAAGTTGCATCATCAGAGAGTAAAATCTCCTTGAACATGAACACTGGAGAAGTCCTGGCTACTTGCAGTTTATCACCTGACTGCAATATACAGGTGAAAAAAAAGGTATATAGCCGCAGTGTTTTGATATAAAAAGCACATTTAAAAGCTGTGTGCGCTGTGGGGGGGGGGGGGGGGTTATATTGTTTTTATATTGCTACCTAAATGTCCAAGTTGGGCCCAAAGTGTCAATATTTTGTGTGACCTTGCGCTCCTCCATCTTCCATTTGAGGATGCCTCACAGATGCTCAATAAGGTTTAGGTCTGGAGACATGCTTGGCCAGTCCATCACCTTTACCCTCAGCTTCTTTAGCAAGGCAGTGGTCGTCTTGGAGGTGTGTTTGGGGTCATTATCATGTTGGAATGCTGCCCTGTGGCCCAGTCTCTGAAGGGAGGGGGTCATGCTCTGCTTCAGTATGTCACAGTACATGTTGGCATTCATGGTTCCCTCAAGGAACTGTAGCTCCCCAGTGCCGGCAACATTCAAGCAGCCTCAGACCATGACACTCCCACCTCCATGCTTGACTGTAGGCAAGACACACTTGTCTTTGTACTCCTCACCTGGTGGCCATCACACACGCTTGACACCATCTGAACCAATTAAGTTTATCTTGGTCTCATCAGATAACAGGACATGATTACATTAATCCATGTCCTTAGTCTGCTTGTCTTCAGCAAACTGTTTGTGGGATTTCTTGTGCATCATCTTTTGAAGGGGCTTTCTTATGGGATGACAGCCATGCAGACCAATTTGATGCAGTGTGTGGCACAGGGGCATTGCCAGGGGGTGGCTATCAGGACTTCAGCCCTGAATGTCACACCCACAGCTCCGAGTCTCCGGAGGGGTCCCTAATGGTGGGTCCGCGGCTCTGTCAAGTCATCTGCCTGGCGGGCAGGTGACTTGACAGAGCCACGGGTGGGCGATCTGACAGAGCTACGGGCGAACGGCTTGAGAGAGCAGCGAGCAGGCGGCTTAACAGAGCCACAAGCGGCCTACAGAAGTGATCCCGAGAATGAGCGGGGCAGGTGAGCAGAGATAACATCATCTCTTTCAGCCCGCCCTGCATCAGTGCTCTTCCACCAGTCGCTGCCCACACTGTGGAGGAGAGTGGAGGATCCTCTCTCTCCACAGCCCTGTAAGTGCCGGACATGAGGAGGGGCTGTCAGAGCCGCAGCGGGGGAGGGGGGGTGTGCTCTGTACTGGCTGCATACTGTAATACTGGCTCTGTACTGGCTGCATACTGTGATACTGGCTCTGTACTGGCTGCATACTGTGATACTGGCTCTGTACTGGCTGCATACTGTGATACTGGCTCAGTCTGGCTGCATACTGTGATACTGGCTCTGTACTGGCAGCATACTGTGATACTGGCTCTGTACTGGCTGCATACTGTGATACTGGCTCTGTACTGGCTGCATACTGTGATACTGGCTCAGTCTGGCCAGATACTGTGATACTGGCTCAGTCTGGCTGCATACTGTGATACTGGCTCAGTCGGGCTGCATACTGTGATACTGGCTCAGTCTGGCCAGATACTGTGATACTGGCTGCATACTGTGATACTGGCTCAGTCTGGCCGGATACTGTGATACTGGCTCAGTCTGGCTGCATACTGTGATACTGACTCAGTCTGGCTGCATACTGTTACACTGGCTCAGTCTGGCTGCATACTGTGTACTGGCTCAGTCTGGCTGCATACTGTGTACTGGCTGCATACTGTGTTACTGGCTGCAATATACCGCACCTGTGATGCTGAGCTGTATACTCCTGACACAATATGTGGAATACAGAGGACAGAGTGGGTGGATTATATAAGGGGTGGGGCTTATGATAAGTAGGAGGGGCCAAAAAGGAAGGACGGGGCCTGGCGCCCCTCATCCTAAAACTTCACCAGCTGCCACTGGTCGGTGGTGGGGCGGGGAGCATTTCTCACTGCCCCCCCCTGACATCACCTCTCTCCGGGCCACACCGCTGGGGGACACCTGTGTAAGGAGGGACACTCCACTGGGGGGACGCCTTTGATGTAAGGAGGAACTCCACTGGGGGCACCTGTGATGGAAGGAGGGACTCCACTGAGGGACACCTGTGTAAGGATGCACTCTGCTGGGGGACACCCGATGGCATCTGGTAGTAGGCGACAGTGGCAAGTGACACACTCAGGGCTCCCACTGATTCTACATTATGGTGAGTTGAACTATTTAATTTCATATTACAATGCAATAATAGAAATAATGCGCTTCAATCATCCTGACACCATAACAACCATAATGCTGGGATGATTGAAGCGCCAACACCAGGTGTTTGGAGTATCTTTATCTGCTGATTGTTAAACTATCTGGAATACACATATTGTTATTGTGGTGTAGGATCTGGACCTGCTGTCCCTCCATCCCGACTTCTTTCTTTCCTTCCTTCTCTTCTCTTTCCTTCCCTCCCTATCTCTTTCTTTCTTCCTTCCTCCATCCCTCGTTCATCTCAGATGTGAGACACACCCCATGAAGCCACGCCCCATTTAAGCCACGTCCACTATTTAGTTTAGACCACACCCATTTTCACAGCGGGTCGCAAAGTGTGCCACATTTCTTTGGGCTAGAGCCCCTGGTCTTTTTCCCACCTAGCAACGCCCCTGGTGTGGCGCATGGTCTGAGCACTGATAGGCTGACCCCCCACCCCTTCAACCTCTGCAGCAATGCTGGCAGCACTCATACATCTATTTCCCAAAGACAACCTCTGGATATGACTCTGAGCCTGTGCATTCAACTTCTTTGGTCGGCCATGGCGAGGCCTGTTCTGAGTGGAACCTGTGCTGTTAAACTGCTGTATGGTCTGGGCCATCGTGCTGCAGCTCAGTTTCAGGGTCTTGGCAATCTTCTTATAGCCTAGGCCATCTTTATGTAGAGCAACAATTCTTTTTTTCAGATCCTCAGAGAGTTCTTTGCCATGAGGTGCCATGTTAAACTTCCAGTGACCAGTATGAGAGAGTGAAAGCGATAACACCAAATTTAACACACCTGCTCCCCATTCACACCTAAGACCTTGGAACACTAACGAGTCACATGACACCAGGGAGGCAAAATGGCTCATTGGACCCAATTTTGACATTTTCACTTAGGGGTGTAGTCACTTTTGTTGCCAGCGGCTTAGACATTAATGGCTGTGTGTTGAGTTATTTTGAGGGGACAGCAAATTTACACTGTTATACAAGCTGTACACTCACTACTTTACATTGTAGCAAAGTGTCATTTCTTCAGTGTTGTCACATGAAAAGATATAATAAAATATTTACAAAAATGTGAGGGGTGTACTCACTTTTGTGAGATACTGTATATACACAGTAAATTACCTAAAGTAATGCCTTTAATGGCATCCCAGTCTCAGTCCATATGGATCAATATTGAGTTGCTCCACCCTTAGCAGCTATAACAGCTTCAACTCTTCTGGGAAGGCTGTCCACAAGGTTTAGGAGTGCATCTAGGAATGTTTGACCATTCTTCCAGAAATGCTTTGTGAGATCAGGCACTGATGTTGGACAAGAAGGACTGGCTCGCAGCCTCCACTCTAATTCATCCCAAAAGAGTTCTGTTGGGTTGAGGTTGGGACTCTGTGCAGGACAGTCAAGTTCCTCCACCCCAAACTTGCTCAACTATGTATTTAATGACCTTGCTATGTGCACTGGAGGAGGGATTATGGCGTGTGGTTGTTTTTCAGGGGTTGGGCTTGGCCCCTTGGTTCCAGTGAAGGAATCTTTCAAGGTGTCAGCATAACAAGACATTTTGGACAATTTCATGCTCCCAACTTTGTGGGAACAATTTGGGGTTGGCCCCTTCCTGTTCCAACAATACTTTTGACAATATAGTGTGTATGTATGTATGTGTGTGTATATATATATATATATATATATATATATATATATATATATATATACAGTATCTCACAAAAGTGAGTACACCCCTCACATTTTTGTAAATATTTTATTATATCTTTTCATGTGACAACACTGAAGAAATTACACTTTGATACAATGTAAAGTAGTGAGCATACAGCTTTAACAGTGTAAATTTGCTGTCCGCTCAAAATAACTCAGCACACAGTTATTAATGTCTAAGCTGCTGGCAACAAAAGCGAGTACACCCTAAGTGAAAATGTCCAAATTGGGCCCATTTTCCCTCCCAGGTGTCATGTGACCCTTTAGTGTTACGAGGTCTCAGGTGTGAATGGAGAGCAGGTGTGTTAAATCTGGTGTTATCGCTCTCACTCTCTCATACTGGTCACTGGAAGTTTAACATGGAACCTCATGGCAAAGAACTCTCTGAGGATCTGAAAAAAGAATTATTGCTCTACATAAAGATGGCCCAGGCTATAAGAAGATTGCCAAGACCCTGAAACTGAGCTGCAGCAAGGTGGCCTAGACTAGACTAGACTAGACGCTAGACTAGCGGTTTAACAGGACAGGTTCCGCTCAGAACAGGCCTTGCCATGGTCGGCCAAAGAAGTTGAGTGCACGTGCTCAGCGTCATATTCAGAGGTTGTCTTTGAGAAATAGACGTATGAGTGCTGCAACCAATTCTGCAGAGGTTGAAGGGGTGGGGGGGTCAGCCTGTCAATGCTCAGACCATACTCTGCACACTGCATCAAATTGGTCTGCATGGCTGTTGTCCAAGAAGGTGTTAACATTAATGGCTGTGTGTTGCGTTATTTTGCGGGGACTGCAAATTTACACTGTTATACAAGCTTTACACTCACTACATTACATTGTAGCAAAGTGTAATTTCTTCAGTTTTGTCACATGAAAAGATATGATAAACTATTTACAAAAATGTGAGGGGTGTACTCACTTTTGTGAGATACTATATATATATATATATCTTCTTTTACTGGATCATTTGCAATTTAAAATAAAAGAATAAAATACAATTAACATCATGCACAACATGTATATTTAGTATTTTTGAAGATTAGAAGACACTTGTAAACATGGTAATGTAAAGGTAATGTCCTTGACTCCCATTTACCTGTAATACCATTTGTACTTTGTTCCATAGATAAAGGAACACACAAAACACCTTTATCTCACATTAAACTTGTGAAAAAATGAAAACAACTTTCAACAAAATAATATTCATCTTTCCATTAATTTGCTTAACAGAACAATTTAATTGCAAGATTGTTATGTTTTAGATTCAGATGTATACATGCATATGCAGAAACACATAGAGAATGCTTTATTTGACTAGCATGGAAACAAATACCAGTTCTGAAGCTGAGGTATAATAGCAAAGCTGTAAAGGCGGGAACACTTTAAATTCTATCCAAATTGAGAGGGTTACGTATATTATCTAATCTGTGTGACCACAAATTCCCCTTGAGCCTTCTTTCCTTAAGTTTTATGAATCAGCACCAAGATACTATAAGTAAACAAATATACAAGTATCACAGTTCACAGTATTAAGAAATAAAGCGAGCTACTGTATATATCATATGACTCAGGCGTAGAAGTGCCCAACATTGGACTTGGCAGTTGAACGTGACAAATAAATCAGATGGATCCAGATGTTTGGTACTTCACTCAACCAGATAGTGAAGAGGCTAAATTGGCAGTCTATCTGTGACGTTTGCAATTGTATATTTATGCTGCCCAGGTTGGACTACATCTTCCATCACTGCTGTTCAAGATCAGCTGGTGTCCTTAAATATTGCAAAGACTAATATCTAATCCTTAAAATAATCACATGTATTTATTCCCTATAATAAAACCTAAATTTAGATCTTGAATTTGCTTAATCACATGATAAATTGTCATAGAAACTCCTAAAAACAAAGTGCTAAGCCAGCCTCCATCATAATGAAAGCAGTGACCCTAAAACTGTATTAGCATAAACATAGATGTATCTAGCTGGTTGTAGCATTAAGCAGGCCATACGCAAGTAAAAAAACAAACTAAATTTCATGTCAAAGAACGATTGTTCGATTTTCAAATAATTAGTGTGCCTACAACAACAGCTGATTTTCGTGCGGCAATCAAAAATGACCGATCGAACATGTTGGAAATTTCTTTAAGAACAAATGATTTTCCAATCGTTGATAGGAGACTCGTTCAAGAAATTAAAAATTAAAAAAGAAATGAGCCAAATGAAAGGGAAGGGCAAATGAAGGGACAAATGTGGGTTTTGCAGGGCAATTTCCAAAACAATGATGGCACAATCCTATGAAAAATTGAATGACTCATTTTCGTTCAACAGATCATTTTTAAATTCATGTATGACCTGCTTTAGTTTCAGCACAGTCAGTATTGGACTTCAAACCCAACAGATGTTTGATAGCGTTAGATAGTTTTCTGTTTCCTGTGATTAATATAATAGAATTTATTGTTGGAAAAGTTGAAATTGTTATAAAACAAAGAGAGAACATCAAGGTGCCTATTTCTGTAGTTTCATTGAATATGGCATTAAGTGCTCCATAAAAAGCTAGGTAAAGTATAAGAAGAAAGGTAACAGTCCTAGCAGCAGACAAGTGAGATCTGACTTTTGCATTGCTGAATCCTTCTCTGGTTTGTTTGAGTCGTTGCATGTGCCTGCATAAAGAGATGATGATTGCCCCGGCTGTAATGAAGACAATGGTGAACGCAATGGAGGAAAACAGCATGAATACCTGGAACAGGCAATGGCAACTGCTCTTAATATTGTAATACATGGGATGTGTGATGTTCCCAGAAAAGGTAGCATTTGTTAAGGCCATATATAAGTAAAGATCCCAATAGGCGGGCAGCCCAACTGTCCAAGACATAACAACTGATAGTGCCAACAGACAAGGTACTATCACTTTAAGCTTTGCCTGGAGTTTGTAGAAAAATGTCCCACTGGTATTAACAATCTTCACACAATAGTAAAAGCACAGACAGGTGGAACACCATAGACTGGAGAATGCCAACGAAGACATAACCGTTGCCAGGGCATTGACTGCTCCATCCTGGAAATAAAATGTCACAAACATGAAGAAGCAGACCTCATTAATTAGAATTGTTCCTTGGAGGGCTATGTTGGATATGACAATGCAGTTGATGATCACATCACAAGGGCTGATTTCCCGAGTCTTCCACCAGTTCACGTAGTGAACAATAAGAATAAACATGTTTCCTGTTACACCTGACAAAAATAAAAAACAGTGAATAACCACTGCCAAAATTGGATTTAATTCCGACATTCTGAATCAAGAAAAAACAAGGCCTCAGTCTTCACGAGCTTGATGAGTTATGATTATGGTTCCTGATAGTTATCGTTTGGACAGCCTATCTTGATTCATTTATGTTATAAATTAATTCTTAAATTTGATATATTATTGCATTGGTTGTAAGATGATCACTGGCCTCTTTGCTAAAGAAAACAGCAGCTTTAGTTTAAATATATTCATTATCCATCTGTTCTTTACAAATGATGAGTCTGGTGCTCTCATTAGTCATCTGTGACCATCGGTGGACAAGGTTCTGTCTTTCTCTTCCTCTGCATCCTCAATTTCAAAATTCTAAGTAAATTTAGGATGTGTCATTTACAAAATTTGTTTTACCATCCATGGACAAACAAAATGACAAGGAGTCAAGGAGATACAGTATTTGCAAGTCAATACAGCATTTGTCAGTTTGCTTCCTCTGCTTCTGTTTGACATATACAAACAATGTGGCTTGTCCATCTCTTACTTTTTTATAATACTGAATGTAAGGATACTCCATCTTTCTGACAAGTTTGATATTGGATGGCACTTAGTTTTCTGCCCGCCCAGCAAATAATCTATTTTCAGTGGATTTCCAAAGCTGGTGGTACATATGAGTGAGCTTCCTATGCAAGATAAAACAACACTTTAAAAGGAACTGTAATATTCTTTTTGTAGTAAGTGACTGTCAAAAAATATCAATATTTGCTCAGCACTCAGTAAGCTCTTATACTTCTTTTGGGCTACAGGTGTCCCGCAATTCTGTTCACGCAATTTTACCGCGATTGTAGGCCAACGAATCACGGTAAAATCGTGCCGCATTTGGGGTGCTATTGAAAGTGACAGGCAATGCTCGGGGAAAGCACGGGCGTCCTGTGATTTGCCGCTATTTCGAATAGGGGCAAAATCGCGCCAATTCCGCCTAGGATTTGGAATGCGGAGATGTGAACAGAGCCATACTTCTTTTGGGCAACAGATGTCCCATGATTTTGTTTGCTCAATTTTACCGAGATTGTCGCCCGACGAATCGCGGGAAAATCGTTCCGCATTTGGGATGCTATTGAAAGAGATAGGCAACGCGCGGGGAACACACGGGCGTCCTGCAATTTGCAGCTATTTTGAATTGCGGGGTGAATCGCGGTGATTCCACCCACGATTCGGAGAGAATGGTGCTTTAGGGCATTCTCAAATCAAAACTGCATACTAGCTCATTATGAAACACTTACCTCAGAACGAAGATCTGACAGGGCTGCCCGTCCCGTAGAGGGAGCTGACATCTTCCCTCGCGGGTTCCTTCAGGGTTCTCGGCTCAAAGCGCTGTGAGTGGCTGGAGCCGCGAGACGAGCACGCAGGAGACCTCCTTTCCGGCAAGGTCCAGTGTGATAAGCTGGGCCTTCGTCGGGACTTCATTGTGCATGCGCCACTGACGTATGACAGGTTTAGGAGATATTCATTTACCTACAGGTACTCCTTATTAAATGCTTAGCTGTAGGTAAAAATTACATTTGGGGGCATACAACCTCTTTAAAGCTTACTGATTTTGTGAATACTCGTCCATTAATGTTGTATTCTTTTTGTATTCCTTTTTTTCATTTTGGATAGAGTAAGTGACAGTTATGGGAGGTTTATAACCCCTGTAAGGTTGATTTTTGCCATCTTTGTCCCATTAGGGAGATTTCCCTTCACTTCCTGTCCCATAGCTAAACAGGATGTGAGAGGAAATCTCTGAACATTAAGGGAATCTCTTGGGGACCCCCTAGGTCACCAGAACTAGTGTCCCCATTGGAAAATTTCCCCTCTATTACTTTTCTGGGGGCAACCCAAAATGTGAGATTTTCTTTTACTTTCACTTTCAATGATATTGGTAAACAGGAGAAATTGAATGGGTGAATTTCCCTAATGGGGGCACAAGCAGCAATAAAAACTGACAGGTGTTCTAATCCCTCTCCCTTCCATCCAAAACGAAAAAAAAAGTTTTGCCTTTAGTTACACTTTAAGTATTTATGCTTAGACTTAGACTCTTGTGCTTAAGATTATGTGCCTTTATACTTGTATCCTGATGTACAACTAAAGTAAATCAAGCTGACAGTACGATTATTTGTTTGTGTGCCAGCAACCCCTGCTCCTGTCTGTTGTTTGTTGGTGTTAGCATCCTAAGCATAGGCATGCGCATGGGGTATGCTGGATGTGCCTGGGCACACCTTAATCACCCCGTTTGCATTAGCATTAACAATATTGCTCTGTGTGCCAATGGGAGCAGTGTTGCTAACCGTTCGTAAATTACAGCCAGTAAAAATAGGGCATATTTTCACTGCCCGTAAAAGTCCGTAGCAGCTGATTTGTGCCAGCAAAAATGGCAGCAACTCATTCGGGTCAGAACTGCACATGCGCAATTTTGGAAATCCCCGAGAAGATCCGATCCTGACCTGAGCCACCCAACTCGTGTGGCGCGCCGCGCATAATGTCATCGCATTTTTCCCACCACAGTGCCGCCACGCCCGCCAGCCTATAAAAAGGCAGGAGCCGAGCAGGCGGAGGGAGGAGCCTCGTGGAGGTGGGATAGAGCGGGCTGCCTGGAACGCTGACAGTCTGTGACTCAGAGGATGGGGACCGGGATGACAGAATCGGACGTGCAGGGCAGGCTGCACTGCTGCAGCACGGGCATGAGTTCAGTAAGTTCTCAGTCAGTTGTGACTGAATGTCACTGTCTTCTTGTGTGATGACTCGGACTGTCCTTCACCGCCGGTCTGGTCGACTGGACGGACGGTGCATGCATTCTCAGACCATGAGAGACAGAGAGACGAGTGTCACTGTCAGTGTGTGAGTCAGTCAGTGACACTATCAGGACTTAGGCCACCGCTGCAGTGGCAGGAGTCTCTCGTCTGTCTCTCTCCGCCTGGCCGACCCTCCCTCGCTCACTCCCAGTCCCAGGCTGCCTGGCCTGGCACAGCACACACTGGCAGAATGCCAGGGACCATTGACCACACCACAGGAGTCAGGACTCTCAGAAGATAGGAGTCAGTCAGTCAGAGAGGGACTCAGACAGGGCAACAGGCTTCCTCTGACCACCTCTGTACCATGTCCGCAACCTTCCTCTGACCACCTCTGTGCCATGTCTGCATCCTTCCTCTGACCAATTCTGTACCATGTCTGCATTCTTCCTCTGACCACCTCTGTACCATGTCCACAACCTTCCTCTGACTACATCTGTACCATATCTGCATCCTCTGACCACCTCTGTACCATGTCTGCATCCTTCCTCTGACCATCTCTGTACCATGTCTATATCCTCTGACCACCTCTGTAGCATGTCTGCATCCTCTGACCACCTCTGTACCATGTCCACATCCTTCCTCTGACCATCTCTGTACCATGTCCGCAGCCTTCCTCTAACCACCTCTGTACCATGTCCGCAACCTTCCTCTGACCACATCTGTACCATATCTGCATCCTCTGACCACCTCTGTGCCATGTCTACATCCTTTGACCACCTCTGTACCATGTCCGCATCCTTCCTCTGACCGTCTCTTTACCATGCCTACATCCTCTGACCACCTCTTTACCATGTCTACATCCTCTGATCAACTCTGTACCATGTCCGCATGCTTCCTCTGACCACCTCTGTACCATGTCTGCATCCTCTGACCACCTCTGTACCATGTCTGCATCCTTCCTCTGACCAATTCTGTACCATGTCTGCATTTTTCTTCTGACCACCTCTGTACCATGTCCGCAACCTTCCTCTGACCACATCTGTACCAAATCTGCATCCTCTGACCACCTCTGTACCATGTCTACATCCTCTGACCACCTCTGTACCATGTCCGCATCCTTCCTCTGACCATCTCTGTACCATGTCTATATCCTCTGACCACCTCTGTAGCATGTCTGCATCCTCTGACCACCTCTGTACCATGTCCACATCCTTCCTCTGACCATCTCTGTACCATGTCCGCAGCCTTCCTCTAACCACCTCTGTACCATGTCCGCAACCTTCCTCTGACCACATCTGGACCATATCTGCATCCTCTGACCACCTCTGTACCATGTCCACATCCTTCCTCTGACCATCTCTGTACCATGTCCGCAGCCTTCCTCTAACCACCTCTGTACCATGTCTGCAACCTTCCTCTGACCACATCTGGACCATATCTGCATCCTCTGACCACCTCTGTACCATGTCTACATCCTCTGACCACCTCTGTACCATGTCCGCATCCTTCCTCTGACCATCTCTTTACCATGCCTACATCCTTTGACCACCTCTTTACCATGTCTACATCCTCTGATCAACTCTGTACCATGTCCGCATGCTTCCTCTGACCACCTCTGTACCATGTCTGCATCCTCTGACCACCTCTGTGCCATGTCCGCATCCTTCCTCTGACCGCCTCTGTACCATGTCCGCAACCTTCCTCTGACCACCTCTGTACCATGTCCGCAACCTTCCTCTGACCACATCTGTACCATATCTGCATCCTCTGACCACTTCTGTACCATGTCTGAATCCACTGATCACCTCTGTACCATGTCTACATCCTCTGACCACCTCTGTACCATGTCCACATCCTTCCTCTGACCATCTCTGTACCATGTCCGCAGCCTTCCTCTAACCACCTCTGTACCATGTCCGCAACCTTCCTCTGACCACATCTGTACCATATCTGCATCCTCTGACCACCTCTGTGCCATGTCTACATCCTTTGACCACCTCTGTACCATGTCCGCATCCTTCCTCTGACCGTCTCTTTACCATGCCTACATCCTCTGACCACCTCTTTACCATGTCTACATCCTCTGATCAACTCTGTACCATGTCCGCATGCTTCCTCTGACCACCTCTGTACCATGTCTGCATCCTCTGACCACCTCTGTACCATGTCTGCATCCTTCCTCTGACCAATTCTGTACCATGTCTGCATTTTTCTTCTGACCACCTCTGTACCATGTCCGCAACCTTCCTCTGACCACATCTGTACCAAATCTGCATCCTCTGACCACCTCTGTACCATGTCTACATCCTCTGACCACCTCTGTACCATGTCCGCATCTTTCCTCTGACCATCTCTGTACCATGTCTATATCCTCTGACCACCTCTGTAGCATGTCTGCATCCTCTGACCACCTCTGTACCATGTCCACATCCTTCCTCTGACCATCTCTGTACCATGTCCGCAGCCTTCCTCTAACCACCTCTGTACCATGTCCGCAACCTTCCTCTGACCACATCTGGACCATATCTGCATCCTCTGACCACCTCTGTACCATGTCCACATCCTTCCTCTGACCATCTCTGTACCATGTCTGCAGCCTTCCTCTAACCACCTCTGTACCATGTCCGCAACCTTCCTCTGACCACATCTGGACCATATCTGCATCCTCTGACCACCTCTGTACCATGTCTACATCCTCTGACCACCTCTGTACCATGTCCGCATCCTTCCTCTGACCATCTCTTTACCATGCCTACATCCTTTGACCACCTCTTTACCATGTCTACATCCTCTGATCAACTCTGTACCATGTCCGCATGCTTCCTCTGACCACCTCTGTACCATGTCTGCATCCTCTGACCACCTCTGTACCATGTCCGCATCCTTCCTCTGACCGCCTCTGTACCATGTCCGCAACCTTCCTCTGACCACCTCTGTACCATGTCCGCAACCTTCCTCTGACCACATCTGTACCATATCTGCATCCTCTGACCACTTCTGTACCATGTCTGAATCCACTGATCACCTCTGTACCATGTCTACATCCTCTGACCACCTCTGTACCATGTCTGCAGCCTCTAAGGTTCCCTCTTATATAAGTAACCCCCCCCCCCCCTTACGTTAGTGTATTCACTCTGATCATGATCTGCAGAATTCCCCTTTATGTCTGAATTCCCTTGCACTGTAAGGGGGGACTGTAAAGAGCTAGTCTTTTAGCATTACAGTCCATGATGAACATTAGCATTTGAAGAACCCTATCTATCCAAAGCTTGCTGCACGGGCATACCTCCGAAAGGTAGCGGTGAATTAATGTGTCCTCCAAGTGTTGGCTGATCTCTGGATTCCTGGTGCCTCCAGCAGAGTGCAGTGCGTATCAGTCCTCTACAGTAGTCACAGCATGTCCTGCTTAGTGCAGCCCGAAAAGAGACCCTGAACTCAGCCTTCCCCCATATTTTTATCACAGGTGCGTAGGCTGGATCAAAAAAGCCAAGGAACAGCAGCACACACATTAATTCCTTAGCTAGTGGCCAGCCACTAACTAAAACCTACACTTCTATAGGCAACCTGCCTACAGGCGTTTGACATTCAGTGAGGAGATGATATGTTACCTCCTCATCATCTGCTTTAACCACCTCCCACCCGGCCACTGCATATAAATGTCCACGTGGAGGCTTCCTCCTTCTGACTGGACGTTACTGAATGTCATTCAGAAGTAGCGGGATCACGCGGCCGCGTTCACGCGCAGCTGTGCGATCCCGATGCGTGCATGTCCCTTGGACATGCCACATCTCAGATTGGTCGGGGGGCACTGTGATCTGCCCTCCTGATGACATGATGGCTGTGTTCAATTACAGGCATCATGTCATGTAAACAGGCTAGAGGGGCGTCACAAGAATGGAGATCGCACAGCCGCGTGCCCGCGCAGCGGCACGACCACGATGTGCCTCTGTCCCCCAGAGACATGGCAACACCATACGTTAGGAGGGCTCTGTGATTGGCCCTCCTGATTACATGACAGCTGTGCCAATCACAGCTGTCATGTAAGTGTAAACACAGCTGTTGTAAGGGCTGCCAAATCTTCCTCACCTCACACAGAGCCGTCAATAAGGAGAGGAAGATACGATCTGTGCGGCAGCCGGGAGATCAGTGAGTTTTTAGCTGTTTTGTCTGCTTTTGACCACTGATCACCCAGCTAGTGTCCCCAAACATATTTCCTGTCACAGTGTCCCCAAACACAGTGTCCCCAAACACAGTGAAAAACACCCAGTCAATATCTGTCTGTGATCATCTGGCACAACTGTCTGATCATCTGGCACATCTGCCCATTGTCTGCCACATCTGCCCATCATCATCTGGCACATCTGCCCATTATCATCATCTGGCACACATCGGTCAGTAATAATCTGGCACATCTGCCCATCATCATCTGGCACATCTGCCCATCATCTGGCACATCTGTCAGTGTAATAATCTGCCCATCATCATCTGGCACATCTGCCCATCATATTCTGGCACATCTGCCCATCATATTCTGGCACATCTGGTGCACATCTGTCAGTAAGCATCTGGCACATCTGCCCATCATCTGATACTTTATTTGGCACATCTGCCCATCATCTGGTACATCATCTGGCACATTTGCCCCTTAATAATCTGCCCATCATAACCTGGCACATCTGTCAGTATACATCTGGCACATTTGTCTGTGAACATCTGCCACATCCCAGTGAACAACATCTGTGCACATCTGTCCACATGGCTAAACGATTATTTAGCAGTGAGGAGGCTCTCCGGATACTCCAGAGTATGTCGGACGAGAGTAGTGGGGAACTCTCTCCATCAGACTCGGATAGCGACTATGAGCCAGCAGAGAGCAGTGGCTCTGAAATGGAAATAGAGGACAGAATCATAACAAAGAGGCTCAGGAGATATGAGCAGCCATCCACCAGCAGCACAATAAATATGGAGACATCCACCAGCAGCACAGCACTCCAGGATAAAAGAAAGGCACCCACCAGCAGCGCAGCACTCCAGGATAGGCAGGCATCCACCAGTAGTTCTGCAAGTTGCCCTGCAGTGCAAGCACGGAGGATTGGCCAGATGTTAGCAATGGGTCGTCCCATCAACAGCAAGGCAGGGCCCATGATAGCCTCCCAAATGCTGTATCCTACATGGCTGCCCACTACTTCAGTAGAACCTGCAATTCCCCTTTTTATAGCCCAGCCAGGCCCTCAGATTCAATCAGAAAATGAAACCCCAATTTATTATTTTTATCTATTTTTTACTGATGATCTCCTAAATTACATTGTGGAACAGTGTAATCTGTACGCCAGCCAACACATAGCCAACAATCCAGATTCTTCGTATGCCCGCCCTTATGTTTGGAAACCCCTCACTGTGGAAGAGTTTAAAATTTTCCTTGGCCTAACCCTCAACATGGGGCTGACAAAAAAAATGATCTTCATGCCTACTGATCTAGCCATCCTATCCACCACTTGCCAGTTTACTCCTCTTTGATGCCCAGAACCCGTTACGAGATGATAATGAGGTTTTTACATTTTAACGATAATGCCCAGTGCCTACCTCAAAATCATCCTGAATATGATAAGTTATTCGAAATTTGGCCCCTAATAATTTTTTTTGCTCCAGTTTCAAGTAGATGTGTACCCCTGATATAAATATTTGTGTAGATGAATCCCTAGTACACTTCACCGGAAGACTTGGCATAAAGCAATACCTCCCCAGTAAAATTTTACAAGGCATGTGACAGGGCCACATATGATTTTAAAATTTATGAGGGAAAGGACAGACAGCTAAACCCCCCTTAATGCCCCACCTATATGGAAATAAGTGGCAAAATTGTCTGGCAGCTGATCGAACCATTGATTGGGAAGGGTTACCACCTATATGTAGACAATTTCTACACAAGTCTCACACTTTTCCGCCATCTGTACTGAAAGAAGACTGTGGCCTGTGGGACAGCACAGCAGAGACTAGTCACCAAGATATTGAAGCAGGGGGAAATGGCCAGTATGCAGAATGAAGAGGTACTAGCCCTGAAGTGGAGAGACCACAAAAGAGATATCTACATCCTTTCCACAATAACTCCTAAGGTGGAACTGCAGACAAGAAGAGGTCCCATCCAGAAGCCAAAATGTGTGCATGAGTATAACCTTTTCATGGGGGGGGGGGGGGGGGCTGG